>CM059306.1:1100000-1187500 GCA_030340665.1 Neosalanx taihuensis
TTCAAGAGTCAATTTGTTCTCTTCCCTTCCTGGAATGATTTTCCCAAAAGGTTTGGCCTCTTTACACACAAACACAAACACGTACGCACACACACAACAAACATTTTATCCGCTCAATTATTCATCGGAGTACTTCATAATAAGTTGACGAGGGGCCAACAAACTCATTTCAATGGAATATTTGCTGGATGATGATAACCGAGTTTTCTCTTTGGGTTTTTGTTTGGTGGACTTTGGTTTGTTGTCTCTTGATGCTCTTGGAGGTTCTGGTCCTGCTTGAAACATTCAGAGCTAGAAGAGTTTTCAATACTCAATAATAACCTGAAGCGGAGCCTTGAATAACAAATAGTTGTATTTTTGTCTTCATTTTTTGTGTTGATTTACTGCATGTTAACTGTGTTGCGCTGTGCTGTGTGGCTCTGTGCTCTCTGTGTGTGTGTGTGTCTGTGTGTGTGTGTGTGTGTGTGTGTGTGCATGTCATGCAATTCCACTGATGTGTTACAAAGGAGGGTATTGGTGAGTTCTCCCTAATTTGTTGTCAAACATTGTGTGTGTGCATGTGTATGAGTGTGTATGTCTTTGTGTGTGTGTGTGTGTGTGTGTGGCAGGCAGCACATTCCCAGCTGGGTGTGCTAGCTAGCTAGGGTAATAATAACTGTGAAAAATCTCATTAATTCAGCGCAGCTCCTGGGCTCAGCCAGCTAAGTCCTTGTATTGTCACTTATCCCCGAGTCCTCCTTGCTCTCTAACTAGCATCATCTCCATGGTGACGGAGCAGCAATGTTCTGCAGCACATCCCCTCTCAACTTTCTCTCTCTCCCTCCCTCTCTCTACCTCTCTCTCTCTCTCTCTCCCTCTCTCTCTCTCTCTCTCTCTCTCTCTCTCTCTCTCTCTCTCTCTCTCTCTCTCCCTCTCTCTCTCTTACTCTCACTCGCTCACTCTTTTTGTTTCCCCTGACAAAGCTTGACAAACTGCATGTGACTTGAAGGGCTTAACACCGGGAGATCTTGGGGGCTCCCTCTCCAGTTCACACAGGGGCCCCAGTGGAAGGCTCCAAAGGGCAGCGGCCATATTGATTTGAAATCCTGTGGCTGTGCAGCCTCTTCAGTACGCCCAGGCCAGCGGCTCCTGTGTCATTGTGTCATCCCCGCATGAGAGTCACCCGGCCTGACACAGCCCAACCATTCAGCCGCAGAGCTGGGGGGGGGGGGACTGGAGGAGAGGGAGGCCCGAGGGAGGGAGGAGAGGGAGGGAGGGAGGAAAGGGAGGGAGGAGAGGGAGGGCCCGAGGGAGGGAGAAGAGGGAGGGAGGAGAGGGAGGAGAGGGAGGAGAGGGAGGGAGGAGTTTGGCCAAGCATGGCTGAATTCACACAGAGGTTTTCCCCTCAAATGAGGGCGTGTTTCTGCTCATGGTTCTTTATCCTTCTGCGAGAGGCCAGGATTTGCTGCTTGTTCTAAAAATACATACATTAATTCACACGAAATCAACAACCTCCATCAAAAAAATACAACATGACTAGAATTGTCCATTATTAGAATTTTTGGGGTCATTTGTTGATACTTTGTCTGAATTAAAGAAGACATTGGGCTATATTATTTTCTCTTACATGAACTCCTCACTTCACTTAGGCCTAATGCAAAAAGCCAAACAAATGCCGTTTCATGACTGCAATCACTCTTGTTTATCAAAACAGTTTAGCAGTTGATGAAAAATTGTAGTGGGTAGTTCCCCTTTAGAATCCTCTTCCTTTAAAGTAACATTTCCACAGTGGAAAGACATTAAATGTCACCTTCACCATGTGTTCAACCGAGACGCACTAACAGTCTGAACATACACAAACACAGCCATGTTATCTGAAAGATCAAAGTGTTTCCATGGCTAATTAATCTGCATCAATGTTAATCAATCACAATTAACCCAGGGCGGGTGGAGACTGTGTCCATGATTAGAGTTAGGTCAGTTTAAAACACCAATGTATAAAAGCTTACCTTTGTGTGTTTGAGGTTGTGTGTGTATTTGTGTGTGTGTGTGTGTGTGTTGACTGTAAAGAAACACACAAACCTATTTTTTTCTGCTTTTAAATGCAAAAATAGATAAGATGTTAATCAGAGTGAGAGAGAATTGGAGCCATAGAAAGAGAAATCAAAAAGACTTAAACAGGAGGGAGAGAGACAGAGAGACAGAGAGAGAAGAGAGACAGAGAGAGAGAGAGAGAGAGAGAGAGAGAGAGAGAGAGAGAGAGAGAGAGAGAGAGAGAGAGGAGAGAGAGAGAGAGAGAGGCTGTAGTGGGGAGAGAGAGTTACAAGGGGAAACAGAGGAGGAGGGAGGGGTGAGTGAGTGAAATATGAGAAAGAGAGCGAGGAGAGAGAGAGAGAGAGAGAGAGAGAGAGAGAGAGAGAGAGAGAGAGAGAGAGAGAGAGAGAGAGGCTGTAGTGAGGAGAGAGAGTTACAAGGGGAAACAGAGGAGGAGGGAGGGGTGAGTGAGTGAAATATGAGAAAGAGAGAGAGAGAGAGAGAGAGAGAGAGAAAAAATAATTAACCTCTAAGACACATACCTAATTAAATCTGTTCAAGCCTCATATAAAGTGGACCACGTAACTAATGTACTATTAGTAGGACTCATGTAATATGGATGTTACTCTACACTACTTAATGGGATTCTGCAGTCTCTCTTTCATGTAAATGACATATGTAATCTTCATTAAACCACTGCCCTGAAACTCCTTTCTACTCCTTAACTAGAAGTCAAGGTCTCAACACGGATAAATCGTCCCTGATTGTTTTTGCAGGTGGTGAACTCATCTCACAGTGTTGACATATTCCTGTGTTCCTTTCACCATGTTTGTTACTCTAAGTGGTGTATTTACACTGCAGGTCGACAGCCAGGCATTTTTTATCTTCAGAGAAGTTCTATTTTCCTTTAAATACACAAACTGTTTTTTTAAACGTGATGAAGTAGTAGACCTTCTTAATGAGCTTTTCTGTTATGTTTGATCAAACAATGTCGCGTTTTAAACGTATTGAATGAAGGATTGTGGCCATTCCTTCGTCTTGGCTCAAAGAAACTCTGTACATGTAGTGATTTAGCAGAAGCTCTTATCCAGAGTGACTTACAGCACAGTACAGGGACATTCCCCCCCTGAGGCAAGTAGGGTGAGGTTGCTTTGTCCGAGGACACAACATCATGCTGACACAGCCGGGGTTTGAACCAGGGACCTTCTCATTACTAACCCGACACCCTAACCGCCCCACATGTTCCTGTCCTGTGATCCGTCTCCCTTGAGACAGAGAAGCCAAAACGTCTCTCTCCATCATGACCGTCCTGTTTGGCTCACCATGAAACATTCACACCTCTCACTCAGAGACTCACTCCAACGGCAAGTAATGACTTCCAGAAAGCTCCTGGACCCTCTGCCCCCCTCCTCTCCCCCCTCCTCTCCCCCCTCCGCTCCCTCTCTCCCTCCGCCCCCTCCTCTCCCCCCTCCGCTCCCTCCGCTCCCTCCTCTCCCCCCCTCCGCTCCCTCTCTCCCTCGTCTCCCTCCTCTCCCCCCTCCTCTCCCTCTGCTCCCTCCTCTCCCCCCTCCGCTCCCTCCTCTCCTCCTCCCTTCCACCCACACCCCTCCCCTTCTTCCTTCTCTATCTAGAACACTCCGGAAAGAACCAAAGACCTCTCCCACCCATCACGTGCCGCTCACTTGAATTCTATCCTGGCTGGGGGGAGGGGGTGTGGGGGAAGGGGGGGGTGGAGGAGGTAGGCAGGGGGGAACTCGGATGAGAGGGTTCTTCAAAGTGTCGTACCTCAGCAATGCGGCCGGCGAAAAAGAAATGTTGTAGCATTTCCTGAGGTTTAGCGCTATCGCCTCAGAGAGGGAAAAAAGACCAACCTGCTCCTGATGTCATAAAACTACCATGAGGAGAGGAGAGGAGAGGAGACAGCCAAATCCACTGTGGCGGAAGTTCAGCCATGCTGGGAATGAATCTGTCACACAGACAACACACACACACACACACACACACACACACACACACACAAAGACACACTCAAATAATCACATGTATACAGAAGTTCCAAAACACACACACACACACATGCACACAAATACTGTACACATGGACAAAAGCACACATGCCTACACACACACACTCTGCCAGAGTTGAAACCCCCTGGAGTTCTTCCGCCCCCCCACCCCCACCCCCCACCCTCCCATCCCCACCCCCACTCCGAGCTTTTAACTTGATCACCACAGGCTCGTGTAGTGTTACGAGCTCTGTAGGCTTGGGGCCAGATGTCTACAGTACGTATCTGAAGGCTTCTTCCTCTATCTTTCACTTGAAGTTGGTTGTTTCTGCAGATTTGTTAGCAACCGTGAAGCCTCTTTGTGACATAGCATGGAAACAGGAAACAGTCTAAATAATATGAATAATGTGAAACGCTATAGACATGATGAGGTGGGAAAAAAAACCCAAAACAAAACAGGGATGTCTAGTTTGTCATGTGACCGTGGAAAATAGATAGACATATAGATGAACGTGTCATAGTTTGTGGTGTGTTATTTACATGTCCCTGTTTAGATCACGATCCAGAGCTGTGATATCATGAACAACAGGAGCACCAGGCAGCACTGAGCTCTGTAGAGCGTCCAGTGTTCAGCTGAGCAGCGGTTGTGCTGTGGGTGGGTCAGAGAACCAGCTCTGTCTTTGTCTCTCTCTCTTCCACATGAGACCATATTGAACAGACAGGCTAAGTTGCTCTGGTTTGACCACCCAGAAGAAGCTGTAGATCCTGGCTGCCGTGGGTCTCCTCAGGGTGGGCTGAGGACTGAGGAGGCTGGGGTGAGGACGGAGGGATGAATCCTTTTAGGGCCAGGAGGTTTAAGGAGGAGAGGCTGGTTGGGGTTTGTTTTGGGGGGGCTAGGTTTTGGGTGAGGACTGTTCGGGGCCTGGAGGTGAGGCTAAGGCTGGGGCTGGGGATGAGTCTGGGGTTGAGGCTGGGGATGGGGCTAAGGCTGGGGATGGGGCTGAGGCTGGGGCTAAGGCTGGGGCTGGGATAATGTGTGTTGGGTTTCAGATTGACTTGTACTTCAATACCAACAGTAAATCAATCTGTATCAACTGTCTGTGGTTACATGAGTAATTCATTTGATTTATATATCTTTGAAGCGATGGAAGAGGCATCTTTCAAAGTGCTTCCTGCAGGCATTTTATATTCCATTGATTTATTCAGAAATTCCAGTTTGACAAATAGTAGAATATCTAGTCTGCAGTGTCTTGTGGATCTCTGCAAGTCATTCGCCTCACATTTCTCTTATTAAGAAACCTTTAAAAACGGACCTTTCACAGACAAAAAGCAACCTTCTTTCTTTCAAGAGGCAACGGTTACTTTTGAAGCATTGATTTGATTCTCAATTCATGTTATTCACTGTTGACCTGATTTGAACTAGGGGCATTAGTCTGAATGGTGCACAGCTCAACAGTTTAACTGTGGGTGGTTGGCAGACAATTCATTAAGTAAATGAGTGGAGTGAAAGAGACCCTGTTTTGTCTAGAGACCATTAAGTCTGACAGAATATCCAGACAGAAGATATCTGGGGAAGATAGGTGACAAATTGATCTGAGATAGGGAGAGAAAGAGAGATGGAGAAAGAGGAAAAGAAGTGTGTGAACGAGGAGAAGCCAAGTTCACTTTTTTCAATTCAACTGATTTCAATTCAACTGATTTCAATTCAACTGATTTCAATTCAACTGATTTCAATTCAACTGGTTTCAATTCAACTGATTTCAGCCTCGAATCTGTGCTGCACAACATGTTAAAAATAAGCTAGTCTACTGGCATATTTTCTACAGCACAGGTTAGCATAATAGAAAAACCATTGAGGTCTGATAAACAGAGGAAGGTATTCTCAACAGTGTGTCAGTAAACAAGAGCGATTTGAAAAGCATTTCAGAAACGGGAAGAGATGAATTGTTCCTGAAAGGCTTCAGTTGTGAATCAGATGATGTCAGGACACACACGTAAACACACAAGCACACAATAGCAGAATTGATAGGGCCCTCTTTGCCACTCTAAACTGGGCGGACAGAAGCAGCAGGGCAGAGTGCCACAGCGCTGTGCCAGACACACAAGTTGGCATCTGCTGGAAAAGTCGTCCTCTGCCAACACAAATGAGGAAAATGTGTTAACACAGATAAAAATGCCATGATATCCTCGATGAAACCTGAAGACTGCCAAATGTCACACACAGCGTATCCTTCCACCAGCGTCCAGGAGATCAGCTACACGGAGAAAATACTCACACACAGCGTATCCTTCCACCAGCGTCCAGGAGATCAGCTACACGGAGAAAATACTCACACACAGCGTATCCTTCCACCAGCGTCCAGGAGATCAGCTACACGGAGAAAATACTCACAGGAAGCAGAATGTCGGTTGAAACAGTCAAATCTAATAATTCACTATGAATGAAACTAAATGAATCTAAACTAATTGTACTTTCTCTATCATCACTTGTTGATTTATTTGGAGTGACAGACAGACTATTCCCACAGCAGCAGTAGACGTTCATTTATTAACTGTTCCTCTCCTTAGGGATTTGAGGAAACCAGTTTCTTAGACAAACAACATCAAATTTAGATTACAAAGGTTATATTTCTGTCTGACAGATGGCATCTATCAAATATACGCTGATTTCCATTTTTTCGATGTTAGCACATACAATTCCCATATCAATTCAGGTCAGGGCGCAAGATATTTTTGTTCTCCTCAAATCCGAACTAATTCCAGTCGTAATGTACAACCATATTCTGCAGCTGTCTGACACACACACACGCATGTACACACACACACGCATGTACACACGCGTGCTCCATTGCACGCACACTCCCTCTGTAATGGGATTTTATGGCTGCTCTGTGCTACTAATTGTTTTGTTTGGCTCCTTATCGGAGTCGGTAGGCAACCTCTGTGTTATGGTTTATTTTCTCTAAATTTAAGCAACATAAAATGTAAGAGACAAGCAGTTTCCCCACCAGAATTGCCTGCAGGATTCAATAAAGCAGGACAGCTTTATTACCTGTTAGGAGGCAAGGAATGAAGGGACGAAGGAGAGAGAGAGAGAGAGAGAGAGAGAGGGAGAGGGAGAGAGGGAGAGGGAGAGGAGAGAGGGGAAAGGGAGAGACAGAGAGAGAAAGAGAGAGAGGGAGAGAGAGAGAGGGAGAGGGATACAGAGGGAGAGGGAGAGAGGGAGAGGGATACAGAGGGAGAGTTGTGTTTTTCAGTGTACAATACTGCATGGCTGCATGGACATCAATGTTTCCTCCACATGAAGGAGAAGGTATGGACAGTTGATTTGAACGTCTACACATCTGCATGTGTGTCTGCAGTCTACTCTGGGCCCATAACTGAAGAGGTCAGCCCTCCAAGCCCGCAGGCCACTGCTATTTCATTGAGCCCAGGGAGGTCAAAGGTCATCATCTGGTTATTTTTAACTATTTGTGAACGTCCCCTTCAGCGCTGACTGGGGTCATGACGAGCCCCCCAAACCCGTGACCCCTAGTCTAGCACAGTCATCTGGTCCTGGGGATTGGGTTTCCATGTGGAGAGGAAGGGTCTTATTGACTTCCAATCATCAAAGGTAGAAGACGAACTGTCCTTGTGTGTTAAATCTACCATAGAATGATACGACACACATCCATAGATTACTAATGTTGGAAACAGGGAAACTGGCTGATGGATTGAGATAAGGTACGTGTGCAGAAACACAATGGACAGCCAGTGATAGAGGAAGAGGTTGTTAGGTTGGTGTGAGACCAGGAGACTCAGAAACAGGAACACTTGGTCGCTCAGATCAACCACAACCTTCTCCTTCACACGAGAAACGAAAGCCGTTTTGAAAATGTTTCTCCTGAGAATTCGGAAAAAGGTTAGAAGTCAGATCGGATGTTTTAACTGCAGTATCAGTATAACGCAGTATAACTGCAGTATCAGTATAACGCAGTATAACTGCAGTATCAGTATAACGCAGTATAACTGCAGTATCAGTATAACGTAGTGTAACTGCAGTATCAGTATAACGCAGTATAACTGCAGTATCAGTATAACGCAGTGTAACTGCAGTATCAGTATAATGCAGTATAACTGCAGTATCAGTATAACGCAGTATAACTGCAGTATCAGTATAACGCAGTGTAACTGCAGTATCAGTATAACGCAGTGTAACTGCAGTATCAGTATAACGCAGTATAACTGCAGTATCAGTATAACGCAGTATAACTGCAGTATCAGTATAACGCAGTGTAACTGCAGTATCAGTATAACGCAGTATAACTGCAGTATCAGTATAACGCAGTGTAACTGCAGTATCAGTATAACGCAGTATAACTGCAGTATCAGTATAACGCAGTGTAACTGCAGTATCAGTATAACGCAGTATAACTGCAGTATCAGTATAACGCAGTGTAACTGCAGTATCAGTATAACGCAGTGTAACTGCAGTATCAGTATAACGCAGTGTAACTGCAGTATCAGTATAACGCAGTATAACTGCAGTATCAGTATAACGCAGTATAACTGCAGTATCAGTATAACGCAGTATAACTGCAGTATCAGTATAACGCAGTGTAACTGCAGTATCAGTATAACGCAGTATAACTGCAGTATCAGTATAACGCAGTATAACTGCAGTATCAGTATAACGCAGTGTAACTGCAGTATCAGTATAACGCAGTATAACTGCAGTATCAGTATAACGCAGTGTAACTGCAGTATCAGTATAACGCAGTATAACTGCAGTATCAGTATAACGCAGTATAACTGCAGTATCAGTATAACGCAGTGTAACTGCAGTATCAGTATAACGCAGTGTAACTGCAGTATCAGTATAACGCAGTATAACTGCAGTATCAGTATAACGCAGTATAACTGCAGTATCAGTATAACGCAGTGTAACTGCAGTATCAGTATAACGCAGTATAACTGCAGTATCAGTATAACGCAGTATAACTGCAGTATCAGTATAACGCAGTGTAACTGCAGTATCAGTATAACGCAGTATAACTGCAGTATCAGTATAACGCAGTATAACTGCAGTATCAGTATAACGCAGTATAACTGCAGTATCAGTATAACGCAGTGTAACTGCAGTATCAGTATAACGCAGTATAACTGCAGTATCAGTATAACGCAGTATAACTGCAGTATCAGTATAACGCAGTGTAACTGCAGTATCAGTATAACGCAGTATAACTGCAGTATCAGTATAACGCAGTGTAACTGCAGTATCAGTATAACGCAGTATAACTGCAGTATCAGTATAACGCAGTATAACTGCAGTATCAGTATAACGCAGTGTAACTGCAGTATCAGTATAACGCAGTGTAACTGCAGTATCAGTATAACGCAGTATAACTGCAGTATCAGTATAACGCAGTGTAACTGCAGTATCAGTATAACGCAGTGTAACTGCAGTATCAGTATAACGCAGTGTAACTGCAGTATCAGTATAACGCAGTATAACTGCAGTATCAGTATAACGCAGTGTAACTGCAGTATCAGTATAACGCAGTGTAACTGCAGTATCAGTATAACGCAGTGTAACTGCAGTATCAGTATAACGCAGTGTAACTGCAGTATCAGTATAACGCAGTATAACTGCAGTATCAGTATAACGCAGTATAACTGCAGTATCAGTATAACGCAGTATAACTGCAGTATCAGTATAACGCAGTGTAACTGCAGTATCAGTATAACGCAGTATAACTGCAGTATCAGTATAACGCAGTATAACTGCAGTATCAGTATAACGCAGTGTAACTGCAGTATCAGTATAACGCAGTATAACTGCAGTATCAGTATAACGCAGTATAACTGCAGTATCAGTATAACGCAGTATAACTGCAGTATCAGTATAACGCAGTGTAACTGCAGTATCAGTATAACGCAGTATAACTGCAGTATCAGTATAACGCAGTGTAACTGCAGTATCAGTATAACGCAGTGTAACTGCAGTATCAGTATAACGCAGTATAACTGCAGTATCAGTATAACGCAGTGTAACTGCAGTATCAGTATAACGCAGTATAACTGCAGTATCAGTATAACGCAGTATAACTGCAGTATCAGTATAACGCAGTGTAACTGCAGTATCAGTATAACGCAGTGTAACTGCAGTATCAGTATAACGCAGTGTAACTGCAGTATCAGTATAACGCAGTGTAACTGCAGTATCAGTATAACGCAGTGTAACTGCAGTATCAGTATAACGCAGTGTAACTGCAGTATCAGTATAACGCAGTGTAACTGCAGTATCAGTATAACGCAGTGTAACTGCAGTATCAGTATAACGCAGTGTAACTGCAGTATCAGTATAACGCAGTATAACTGCAGTATCAGTATAACGCAGTATAACTGCAGTATCAGTATAACGCAGTATAACTGCAGTATCAGTATAACGCAGTATAACTGCAGTATCAGTATAACGCAGTGTAACTGCAGTATCAGTATAACGCAGTATAACTGCAGTATCAGTATAACGCAGTATAACTGCAGTATCAGTATAACGCAGTATAACTGCAGTATCAGTATAACGCAGTGTAAGTGCAGTATCAGTATAACGCAGTGTAACTGCAGTATCAGTATAACTGCAGGCATCATGTGACCAAGTGCACCATCATCATTCACACCCAACTCTCTGACTTCCTGTGATTTCATGTAGTTTAATGAGTTTTTTTATGGGTGCCTGTTTAATGCTTGCAAGACCCTAACCCAAGATGATTTGATATCATCATATACTTGACATTTATGCTTTTTTAATTGACTTGAGGACTATAATAATGGTAATTGTTCACAGAGAGAGTTAAAGACTGTGAGCCGTAAGTGATTGCTTAAAGTCATGAATAATACTTTGGTTGCTCTAGTGTTCAACTGTCTTCTGAGGTGCTAATGGTCTGCAGATGGTCACCAGTGTTGGGCCAATCAGAGGACAGAGATGCTGACAGGGGAGGAGGGTCGTACGATTGGACTTGACCTATCAGGTACCTGAAAGGTGGTTGGACAGGGGTATGTTCAAGAGCGGGTGACATTCCACAACGTTTCTTAATGTGTTTAGGCAGGGTGCATCTAAAGTGAACGAGGAGAGTTTTATTATTATTATAAAGTATTATTTGGGTGTGAGGTTTGAGTATGTTGTGTGTGTGATGAAAAGTAATTTGTGTTCCTGCAAGTGTGTGTATAGTCATGTGTGTTTTGTGCCTGTGATGCATCTGTGATGCTTCTGTGATGTGCCTGTGATGCTTCTGTGATGCATCTGTGATGTGCCTGTGATGCATCTGTGATGCTTCTGTGATGTGCCTGTGATGCTTCTGTGATGCATCTGTGATGTGCCTGTGATGCATCTGTGATGCTTCTGTGATGTGCCTGTGATGCTTCTGTGATGCATCTGTGATGCTTCTGTGATGCATCTGTGATGCTTCTGTGATGTGCCTGTGATGCTTCTGTGATGCATCTGTGATGCTTCTGTGATGTGCCTGTGACTCAGAGCAACAGGCTGGTGATTAATCACAGAGACCCCTCATCCAGCTCTGCAGGGCCTGGTGGGACACAACATTTCAAAAGAGGTGGGGGGAGTCACTGACCCCGTGACCTTTCCTCTGGAAACTTGACCCTCCATTACAGCTGCCAACAATAGACCCATGCAACAACACTGGGCAGCCGAGCAACCCCCTCCCCCCCCCCCCCCCAAGAGAACGAATCAAGCAGACTCCTGGAGGAGGACCAGACTTCTAGCAGCTTTCTTGAGTAGCGTTGAACACACACACACACGCACACAAACGCAACACAACAACGAGAGGTGGAATTTGTGTGTTGTGTAGAGGTTCAGGTAGCTGGCTTTAGCAGATTCAAATGTCACCATCCTCACAGAAAACAGGAGAAAAGGAGAGAGAGGGTGAATCGACATAGGAAGACAGTGGACAAGAGAGCAGGAGAAGAGAGAAAGAGAGAAGAACCACATATAGACCCACACAGCCAGATAGTGAAAAGCCTCCATGATAAACTAGCCACCCTGTAAGATTAGCCAGGAGCTCCTGGTAAAAAGAGTCACAATCGGACAAAGTCTTTGCCTTGATTAGAGCAGGAGGACCCCTTGGTAAACCCACTCACCCAAGCAGACAGATATAACTACAGGGGGCTGATTCTGCAGTTGTTTATTGAATGTGTGATGAAGTTATAATCAGAGACGGTATCCGGGTAAAAAGAAAAAAGAAAAAAACGAAACATTATTTGCCCAATCTATTCTGCATCAGTCGCAAAACACATTTCAAAGAGGCATATTGTCGGGATCTTCCACTCAGAACAGTTGACATCATGCCACATTACAGTCGTTTGATTTTAACCGAGTCAGATCTGCAATATCAGAGAAACCTAAGACGTTTCAGTAGGAGTCTAAATATTGAATTTCGTGAAAGCTGTGAGCTTTGTGAATAGACATTAGAATTCATGAGTAAGGGGGAGAAGCCAACTTAATGAATCAGGATTCAAAAGAGCGACAGAATGAAAAAGAAGGAGAGAATGTGAGAGAGAAAGAGACTGAAAGGAGAAAAAGAGGACAGGAACAGGAGAACAGTTTTATGACACCGCAGACACCAAACAGTGTGTGGAGTTAATGGAGCAGAAGGGCTCTCTCTCTGTACAACTCAAGTAGTTCAAACATTAGGGGAAGCACACTCCATCACAACACTTAAAGGGACAGGGCCCCTTTCTAGGCAGAACAACATTAATTTTTGGAAACGTTAGAAGAGACAATGCAATGATAGCATTGAGATGAGGCCAAGCCATTCCATTGGTGTGGAGAGTCCAGCTGTATGCACACACCCCCCTCCTCCCCCTCCCCCCCCCCTCCTCCCCCCCTCCTCCCCCCTCCTCCCCTCCAGTTCTTCAGATGTGCAATCCACTCTTGAGAAACATCCCCCTTTTCATCCAACAGGCCTGCCAGCTGTACAGTCAGTCAATAAACCAATACAACTCCCCCCTTCTTTTATCCCCCCCCCCCACTTCTTTGGGTTTGCACCTAGACAGAAGTAGTAGGACAAATTACCCCACTGCCCCCAGCAATGGGAACCTCAGCTTGCTTGTTAATGAATTTAACTCCCCCCACCCCCCCATTCCAGTTTGTATTTGTTTGACATGTAATTAATAATCGATGCAACAAATGATACAGAAATAAAAAATAAATTAAAACTCCCCAGCCTCCAGCTTCGGCCCAAACCCCAGCCTCATCTCTGTTCCAGAAGGCCGGAAGGCTGCTGGGCCAGACACACTGGAGAGCCTCTGATCTACTGTCCCTGAGGACACATCCAGCCAGGCTGAGACCAGGGCCTGCAGGAGGCCAGACAGACAGGCAGACAGACAGACAGACAGACAGACAGACAGACAGACAGACAGACAGACTGACAGACTGACAGACTGACAGACTGACAGACAGACAGACTGACAGACTGACAGACTGACAGACTGACAGACTGACAGACAGACAGACAGACAGACAGACAGGCAGGCAGGCAGGCAGGCAGGCAGGCAGGCAGGCAGGCAGACACCCAGACAGACAGACAGACAGACAGACAGACAGACATCCAGACAGCCAGACAGGCAGACAGACAGACAGTACCAATATCCAGTGCTAAATAATAAAAATAAAAGCCTAAAGCTCTGTGTAAAAGGTTGACAGTTTCAGCAGACAACATCACACACCCACATGCAGTCACCCACACCAGCCCTTGTTGAGAAAGGGTGTCAGTTTCCTGTGTAGGCAGAAAAAGGAGACAATGTCAACTACAAAAGGTCAGGAGAGGCAAACAGGATACAGAGGAGAGCTTGTCGCTCTGTGTGGATTAGAGACCATTTGAGACAAATGAGATTGTTAAAATGCCAGAAGTTTAATAGCCAGCCACAGGATGTGTGATCGTTAAAGAGGGGAGCCCCGGTCCCCCGTCACACACACACAAACACACACACTAACAAGCACGCACACACAGACACACTAACAAGCACACACACACACACACACTAACAAGCACACACACACACACACACACTAACAAGCACGCACACACAGACACACTAACAAGCACACGCACACACACACTAATAAGCGCGCGCACACACACACACACACACACACACACACACACACACACACACACACACACACACACACACACACACACACACACACACACACACACACACACACACACACACTAACAAGCACACACACACACACACACACAGATGTTTGCAAACACACAAAATACTAACTATAGTTTAAAAAAGTCGCTGAACAAATACTTAAAGTGTGGTCAATGTTCCCAGTGCTAGTTCAAAACGATCATCTGAAGATGTGGCAGTTCAAATCTTCTTATACATTTGAACCGAGAGGAAGGTTATAAAGAAGCGCTACCAACAAGGCGAGCTGTGCTTGTGTGGATAAAGCCAGGCATCTTTGAAGTGGAGAAAAAGACTGGATGATGATGGTGATGGTGGTGACTCAGCGTACCCAGAATCCTCAGCGCTCCCCCCTTGGGGGCCAGTGTGGGTGGAGCCTGGAGGCTGCAGGAGGCCAGATCGCCCCGCCTCTTCTCCTCACCCCTGAGAGGAGACGACACAGCGATGGTGCGGCGCGGAAAGAAAACCCCACAGCCTCAGAGATGCCCCTCAACACATCACACACACACACAACATTCCCAAAGCATGATGGGAGGATGGACTGTATATAAAAATAGTAACTCGTCTCCTTAAGTAGAAAGCAGCTGCTGCTGAATCATGTTAATGGACGGCCCCTATTTTTGGTGTGACGCACCTCAAACAAACCCTCCATCTCTTATCTCAGGTGTTTTCTGCTCAGTATCAGCAGTGGTGGTGAGGGACTGTCTCTATGAGAGAGTCTGGATCAGAAGCTAGAAGCTAGCTTCACTAATGTTTCACAGACACAGAGAGAACATGTTGAAGGTTAAGAAGTGTCCTCTCCCTCTATCTCTATCTCTCTCTCTCTATCTCTCTCTCTATCTCTCTCTCTTTCTCTCTCTCTCTCTCTCTCCCTCTCTCTCTCTCTCTCTCTCTCTGTCTCTCTCTCTCTGTCTCTCTCTCTCTGTCTCTCTCTCTCTCTCTCTCTCTCTCTCCCTCTCTCTCTCTCCCCTCCTCCCTCCCTCTTTCCCTCTTCCCCTCTCAGAAACGACACAGACGTATATCATGCCTGAGTGTATGCATGAATGCTCTCTCCATCTCTCTCTTTCTGTCAGCAGACAGTCTGACGAACACGCACACAGACAGACACACACACACGACAACACACACACACACACACACAGCCTGTCTGTCACACACGGTCTCCTCTTGTCACCCCCGACCCCTCTCAGCTTGAGAACACTGCAGTCTCCATCATTCTAACCCTGCCAATCAGCCAGCCAGCGCACAGCCTTAATGGACTCACAGGGGAACCGCCGAGCAAAGCCCACAATGCACCTCTCTCCAGAACCCTTCAATCAGCATCCAGCTGCTAGCCTTTAATTGTCAAATAAGTGGTGACAGTCAGAGAGAGGAAAATCCCAAATCCGCCTCCAATGCTCTCAAAAGAACGATGGCGTCAGTCTTTTTCTGAGATGTCGTATTCCTGGTTTGTGTGAGGTTACGTCTCGTGGCGTCTGCTTGTCTTCAGTAGAGGGGGTAAGGACATGCTGGTTGCTGTCAACAGCAGGCTATTATCTCCATCTGACCGGTCGCACGTGTTCGTTAAATTCAAACATCCTGTCACTGGGAAGGAAGGGGGAAAGTCTAGTGAGCCGGTTGGCATGGCAACGCAGTCATAATTTATCATAACCAAGTAGCTAATATGCCCATAAGCACCTTGTGATCTTTAACCCCTGAATGCGGGTGGAAGCACTTAATATTCCCCCATCCCCCCTCCCACCCCCGCCCCCCCGCCCCCCCGCCCCCCGCCCCCCGCCTCCCCCTCCTCTCTTAAACATATGTGATTGCCTAATCCAACATGCGTTAGGAACACAGCGATTTAAACAATCATCTGAGATGGGATTGGAATAAGATTTCTAACGCCGTTATCGTCAGCACAGTGTACATAACGATTAAAACATCTGTGAGGTTTTGCTACCAGCTGTCACTAAGATTCATTTACATATCCAACATGCGAACACAGGAAAAAAAAACACTGGAACAACATATGTCTCTAGTCATTGTAAAACACGATGCAAATGTCTTGGAGAGAGCCTACTTAAATCATTTGACAGCAATTAATGCGTTTCTTACAGAAATACTACATGTGTTTATGGGTTGATGTACAATTTTTTTTTTCTCCTTTCACAGCTTTACTGTCATGTAAGTGACACTAAACTACTTTACTGACTTCACACACAACTGCTTTTCTACTCTTGCTCACATTACTCATTTTCTATTTGACTTCCACATCTAACAAACAGTTCATCCGTTTTTTTTATTTTTTTTAAACATGACCTTTACTTCTGTGCAACACTTGAGTGATACCTGTGATACGAGACAGACGAGAGGGTTTCAAACCTGCAGACTGAAAGATGTTCACACTTACATTTAGCTTCTGGAAAACCACAACAGTAATCTGTCAACAGTCGTTGGCATGTAGAGCGGTTAGAGATGGTGGCAACAGCTAACTTTATTGTTATTGCCCCCACCCCCCTATCCCTGTGTACACTTTCTAATCTTTGACCTCACACCCTTACCCTTGTGTGCTTTGCGAGACTGTGCCGTTGATACGAAGGAGTTTCCCTTGGGATCAATAAAGTAATCTGAATCTGAATCTAACTGTCCTCTATCCAGCGCGTCAAACTCACTCACTTTTCAGTTTTTCTTCTTCCTCCTCTCTTTTGAGGCTCGTCTGAAGCCCAGCTGTGTGTGTGTGTGTTTGTGTGTGCGGTTATGTGTGTGTGTTTTGGGGTCACGCGTGATCTCTAACATGGCACAGATGTTGCACAGATCGTACGTCTACACAGAGACACTGTGCTCAGGCTATACGCACCGAAAACATGCTAACACAAAACACAGGCCCTTCTCTCCAAATAGCAAGCAAAGGACAGAGTGTTATCTGGCACCCTGATAATGTATTTAACCTTAACTAGTTAACTTAAGTCTGAAGGATTTCATCTCAATGAAATTCTCCTCTTTTATCACAGATAACGCTGAGGAAGAGGGAGGGAGGGAGGGAGGGAGGGAGGGAGGGAGGGAGGGAGGGAGGGAGAGCGTGAGAGAACGAGAGCGCGATAGAGAGAGAGAGAAGAGAGAGAAGGAGACGTTGAGAGAGACAAAGTGCCAGAGAGGGAGAGAGGAATGCATCTTCAGCGATCCCATGATCCTCTTGGAGAGCAGGCTTGTATGGCTCATTCAAGACCAACACAATGAAGTCTCTCTCATGGCTCTAACCTTCCATGTCTAACCATCGCCTATTTGATTGAAGAGACAGAAAGAGGAGCTTCATCTGTCATTGATTACGGGGAACATTTCCCCTCATGTTTCATCCTAGGACGGCCCCCAGCCCTTCAGCCCCTCAGTCTTCCCCTCAGCCCCCCCAACACAAACACACACCCACACCCCAAAATTTCAGCTGACCGGAGAGAAAATCGATTAGTAGTCAAACGATGCTCAAACACTGAACTGAATATCAGGCTTTTTAAAGTTAAGGTCAGCTACGGCAGACACTCACTTTCTCTTGATCTCTCTATCACTCTTGCACGTACACACACAGACACACACAGACACACACACACTACTGCCTCTATCGGGCTTGGGATGCTTGGTAACAATTTCTCTCATCAAACTACATGTGACCCCTGCTTTTCCCCGCCAACTCCATGGTAGCCAAGACCATGATTCATGAGGCGTAAAGAAAATATCAGAACATTTCCTTCTTTGTCCTCTTGCTGGAGTGAAGATGTGTTTCTGCTGTTCTGGCTTTTGCATGTGTGAGTGTGTGTTAGTGTGTGTGTGTGTGAGTGTGTGTGTGTGTGTGTGTGTGTGTGTGTGTGTGTGTGTGTGTGTGTGTGTGTGTGTGTGTGTGTGTGTGTGTGTGTGTGTGTGTGTGTGTGTGTGTGAAAGAGAGAGAGAGCGTGTGTGTGTTTGGCAGAGCTGTGATAGGGGTCAGATCTTCAGGTTGACTCCATGACTGTTGTACTTGACTTGTGAGTTTAAACGTCATTTATCTGGCCCAGACACGACACACTGTGATATGTATCCATTTACCAGAGCTGAGATTCCCTTTGAAGACTTGCTTATGCTTGGCCAGGAGTTATGGTTGGTTTAGATTAGTGCATGTGCAGTTGATTTAGAAAGAAACGCTCTCGTGTCTTTAGAAATGTGGACGTGAGAGTCTGGGTTAGTGTGACGTGGAAGAACATTCCAGTAGTCTCAGGCAGCTGATCGACACAAGCTTCAAAAACGAAAATATTTACTTAGCTAATGTCACAACACAAAATAACTATTCGTTTTTTTTGTGTACAATGTTTTTACATTCGATGGTATTCTGTCTAGTTCCATTTGAGATGACTTTTGCTTAGATTTGGTCTTCCTTGACGGCGCTGTGTTTAATCCTCCCCTTGTCCACAGACATGTTTTCTAGGGTTTAAACTGTCGACACGCAGGATGCTGCTCTGGGAGTCTTAAAGGTTTTCAACACGTTTAACTGTCTTCGAGGCTTAATGTCAGAAACACATGTACATCGCTGCTGCTTTTAATTATATCATATATTTGTATGTGTTTTTGGCACCTGTTCGTCTGGCACTGTTTTAGGAGAAGTCTCCAAATCTCGTTGTACAATTGTATAATGACAATAAAGGGCATTCTATTCTATTCTTCTTCTTCTATTCTATTCTACAAACTAGGACCTCCTACAGAGTGTTTACTGCTGCTCTTTTCTCTGTGTTGTGTCTGAAACTCCTCACTTACATGAACTCAGAGATAAGTCAGCCTCGCACCGTTGACCACCGAAGCGCGCTAGCATGCCAGCTATGACAATGCTAGCATCACAGCTAGCCACCAACACCACACAAAACATATACGCCACGGCAAGCATGCTCTCCATACAAGATCTTATTTTCATGCATGTCTATTGTTCTTCAGGAAAGCTCGCTCTTTTCGTGATAGAGTCGTTTCAGGGGCCTTAAATGCTGTGTGTTTCTTTGAATGTCACCGCAGGGTGTTATATTTTACAAGCTGTAGCAATGGAGAGCGTTTTTGTGTGGAGTTGGGAGGGCCATTTGCATTTGAAACAGTTCTCCCTGCATCTCTGCCTCTGTGGCCCAAGGCTAATGTTCCTTTTTATGTCCGGAGCAGAGCTGTGCACCTGTGGATCACACACACACACACACACACACACACACACACACACACACACACACACACACACACACACCTGCATATACACACACACACACACACACACACACACACACTCAAGAGTACAGCTGCAGGCTTCAGCTGACCGCTCGGCTTGCTAGGCCAACCCTGTAAGCTTAATGATCCGTGGCCGGACATCTGTGGACCACAGACTCTAATGTGAACAGCACAGAGAGAGAGAGAAAAATCTCACCAATTATTTCAAGTCTCTAATGAAGACCACAAAATGGCTGCCGAGCTCAGAGCGTTATAAGTTCCTAAAATAAACTGAATGTGAATGTCGGTGAGACAGTTGGAGTTTTTTGAGGGGGCTTTTGAGAGTCTGAAACAGCATAAAATATATCATTTTCAACAATAGAACATGAAACATTCAAGTGAATGACAATGTTCTTATTATTACGAGCCTTAATAAAAATAAAAATAAACGACAATTGGAAACCTTCTAATGACATAAATGACATGGTTACAGCCTTTCACCTAAAATAATAACCAGAGACAAAATCCATCACAGGCATTCAAATGTAGTCGCTTGTATTTGAGTGGCTAAATAAAGGCGTTTATTTGAATGGAAACTGTCTTGAAGGTTTGTAATTTCCCCTCTGACAGTAATGTAATTCAGTGGGCACCTTGCTGTGCCAGCTGTCTCAATGCCAGCTTAACTGGCACTCTGTGCACTTTAACCATTTAGGGTGTTGGCATCAGTCTGGTACCAGCGTCTCTCTGCTATAGGCAACATCATTTTGGACGATGCCAACAGAGTTCACCCTCAATAAGCTAGCCTTCCTCTTAAGCCAATGTTTATACTTCGACCCTTTTAAGGAATCATTTTTTCAAACCTCTCAACTTCCTCAGGGGCAGAAATCCCTCGAGCGAAACCTTCTTTTGTTGTATCAGTGTCTGCGTCTCTCTGTGTGATTGTCCTTATACCTGAATATTGATCATGTTGATAAAAGATAAATCATCTTTTTTTCCTTCATTTACAGAATAAACATGCGTAACATCTGATCTATCTAACTTATCACAGAGTCATTTCTCAGTTGAAAGCGGTGAAGTTAGGTTAAGTCATAAGGCTTTCATGTCAGGTTATGGCTTGGAAGCTGCTGTGTACACAGTAAATTCAGCACGGTATAAAACACCACACACACCAACACCTTGAGCTTAGCAAGAATGAGGTCTGAAGCTTTTAAATGACAGAAAATAATCTGTAGAGTCCTTATTCAACATCTCATAGAGACGGGAGTCTAATTACCCTGACAGTGCATCTCTACACAGTCACAAATATACCCACTGGTCAACAGAACATTAACTAGTGACAGTGCAGATTCCTTCCTGTCTATTGGCCTCCCAGAAACATGTCTACATGCCGTATCTCGTTTCTCAGCCTGGGTAGGATGATTGGATTTGACGTGTGATGTTTAGTGGTGCAAACTTTATTCACTCATTCACCCTGGCTAACACTGAAGGTCTAAGGGCAATCTCATTTGCATCACCCTCCCACTGGCCTGCAAAAGACAACAATGCCATTCGGAGAGGGCGTGGTGGAAGGACAATAGCCTGCTGACTTCATTATTCTTCAAATGGGCAACCAGAGAGAGGCATGGAACATTCTAGCAATTATTACGGCAAACATGAGCCTGTTCTGTCATTTCTTTAAATACAGGTGGGTCTTTATAGTTATGAGCCCCCCCCATCTGTACAGCTAGTGCCCTCTTATTATTGGACTTTTTGTATTGTATTAAAATGTTTTTATTTTCATATTTCTTTATTCTATTTTATCTTACTCTAATATACAGGTATGTTCTATGTTTGCTCTTTCCTGCCACAGTAAATTATGTGTTTGTGTATCTTGTAAGGCGATTAAAACTGATTCGGATTCTGATAATGTGCTCCTCAGTCAGAGGCAGTAAAGTCTGTGAACACAGAGAACTTCTGAAAGAGATCCTGCCAAATATTTTCTGTTCAACAAACAGACCAGACAAACAGAAAAAGGCACCTTTGTTAAGCAGCTGTAATAACAGGATTTCCAAATGAGGTAATTTCAATCATCAACAAGAAAACTGTCAAGATTGTTCAGACAAAGACCAGAGGAGAATCTCTGATGTGATTTATAACAGAGGACACAATTAGTGCTGAAAAGCAGCCAATTAACGTTATTTCCTTTGATCGGCAGGGGAACGAGGATTTAGTGAGCACACCATCTGTGTCATGCCACAGTCAGATAAATGTAAAATGAAATAATTATGGCAAATTAATAGATGTAGAAATCACAAATTGATATGCTGAGGATGATTTTGTATGTGTAATTGTAGAGGGAGGAGTAACTGCCTAAACAATGGGAGTCATTTCAGGAGATAAGGGGAGCGAGAGGGAGGGAGGGAGGGAGGGAGGGAGGGAGGGAGGGAGGGATTGAGAGGGAAATATATGGAGCGAGACAGAAAAGAAATTACAAAGGAAAGAAGGAAGGAAAGAAAGAATAAAAGTGTCTTTGTCTATGCAACACCATGATACTGTACACAGAACACAGAATCACCACATATCCTGTCAGCTCCATATCTCAGAAAGGTAAATTCAAAGTACATTCAAGAGTAACGACACCACAGAATCTCACAGCAGCAACTGCAAACCTAATCTGAACCAAATGACTGTCAGTCGGGGTAAATTCATGAATGTTAGTCCAGTTGTGAATAATATTAGACAGATATCACAAAAATTTAGCTGTAAATTAGTTTATTTTTATTTCTTTTTAACAATAGCTGCCAAAGCTTATTATTGGGTTTTATTTCTGTGTCTTTCCTCACCTGAAGTGAATGTGACAGTCTTGAGCGATATTCAAATCCACTCAAGCAATGCAGGGAAAAAAGAGAATAACTGAATACTTAATGTTCCTGACAATACTGTGGAGTTGTTTTGTTGGCTGAATCCCTCACTAGCATTGTGAGAAAATAATAGTTAAGAAACCGTGCAAATTTGAAGATTGAACTAATCATATTGCCAATCATTTTACTGAGCAATATCTAAAAATACACATCATTCTGATAGAATAGCTCAAACTGATAAAGTGGATGGTTCAGGTATTTTCCTTACTTTTTTCCCTCATCAAAATTTCTTAAATTAAAATGACATAACAAATATGTTTATAAAACAACGATATAATAGCAAGACAGCCACTGTACATGAAGTCATGGATGGTAATCGATTGAAACCCACTGCATTACCAACCATGGACAGAACATTGTCAGCCCAACAGTCGTTTGTTCCTCTAGGTCAGGACAAGGGTGGGCAATCCTGGTCCTGGAGGGTCACTGTCCTGAAGGTTTTATATATTTCCCTGCTCTAGCACATCTGATTATAATTATCAGGCTTCCACAGAGCTTGATAACGACCTGTTCATTGGAATCAGGTGTGCTGGAGCAGGGAAACATGGAAAAGCTTCAGGACAGCGGCCCTCGAGGACCAGGGTCCCCTACACCTGATCTAGGAGGACCAAGAAACCCAAGTGCACTTGATTTTTAGAAACCCTGCTCTCTTATTTTACAAGAAGAAGATTCCAGTGCTTTCAAATGTCACTGTACTCTGCTTCCTTGAGGACTCAGGACTCAGTATCACTTTCACACTGGATTCTTCTGTGAATTTCTCCCTGTCCTCTTTGTCTCTCACATTCTGCCCTGTGCCGAAGTTTTTACACACTGTAGATTCGTCTCTACGCTTGGGTGTGAAAACGAGATATTAATAACAGCGTTCAAGTATTAAGAGTTGATTTTGGAACGCATGCAAATCATCGCCAGGCAATGTTTGCTTTTTTTCCCATGTTTGATAGGCTGTGGCAGAGCTACATTTTCCACAAAACTCATCGCCCACCGAGTCCCATGCAAATACGAGTAGCATAGATATTTAAAGAAGCAGTCAAATGAGTACTGGAAAACCTACTGTAGATACAAGCAGGATTCCAGAAGGAGAACACACACTTTGCATGTTTACCACAGCTCAGAATAGTCCAGCCAAAGGAGACACACTAAGCTATCGTCTGGGATCAGGGGAGTTGGATGGGGGTTTGGTGATGAAGCCCTTGTAATACAGCTTTTTTCTATGTATACATTACAGAAAGGAACATTCTAGTCCTGCCAAGTTCTCAATGTGTTCCTGCAAGTCTCCTGTGAAGTCTTTTGATAGCTAACAGCATGTTTCACTAAAGGCTTAAAGAGAGTCGCAACCATGTGGAATGGAAACAGGTGTTACATGTTGTCAATAATTATCATGTCTACCTCTCTCTCTCTCTCTCTCTCTCTACACCTCTCTCTCTCTTTCTCTACCTCTCTCTCTCTCTCTCTACCTCTCTCTACCTCTCTCTCTACCTCTCTCTCTCTCTCCACCTCTCTCTACCTCTCTCTCTCTCTCTACCTCTCTCTACCTCTCTCTCTACCTCTCTCTCTCTCTCTCCACCTCTCTCTACCTCTCTCTCTCTCTCTACCTCTCTCTCTACCTATCTCTCTCTCTCTACCTCTCTCTCTCTCTCTCTCTCTCTCTACCTCTCTCTAACTCTCTCTCTCTCCCTCTTTTCTCTCCACTATTTCTCTCTCTCTCTATTTCTCTCCCTCTTCTCTCCTGGTCTCTACGACAGTTTTGGTGGTCCCATGAGGTTTACATGGAGGTTTAGAGGGGTGACATGTCGGCAACATACTGCTCGGCATCTCCAGCACATAAATAAGAAGAACTTCATTAAACCTTCACAAGCCAAACAACAGGGACGTGCTACTGATGGGATCTGCTCTGTAAAGCACTGTTAGAGCAGCGTCTGTGAATCTGTCACACCGCCCACTTGCCAGAAGCTTCTGTGAAACATTCAGGAAGGATCAACGTGGGTTTTTTATAAAACACTTGTGTTGTTGTCACCTTTTAGGGTTATTGTCAGGGAATCAGGTAGCTAGGAGAGTGGTTAGGGGATCACACTAGTGATTGCAAGGTTGCAAGTTCGATTCCCGGCTGTGCCAACATGACGTTGTGTCCTTGGGCAAGGCACTTCACCCTACTTGCTTCAGGGGGGGAATGTCCCTGCACTGTGCTGTAAGACGCTCTGGATAAGAACGTCTGATAAATGACTCCATGTAAATGTGAGGTTGGAGTCCAGATAAGAGACGAGTAAATGAATAAAAATGAATCAATTGCCTGCTTTGCCTGTTGTGTAATGTTGAAGCATAACTAACTAACTCACTAGCGGTTTTGAAAGACACATGTAACACAATACAGGTCCCCCCTTCCCCCCCATCCCCCCATTTCTCCTCAAAATCACCATGAGCAGTTCATAGCAGACAAACAACAAAACTCTTGACTCTAAGATGAAAGAAACAAAACAAGCCCTTAATGTGAGACAGCAGCAGCAGATTAGATGCCAACACAAAGTGATTAGGCCGCCATTGTTGTGGAATATCATATCGGTGTGTTTCCTGGTGCCTGAAAAAAAAGCTAAACCTCTCTAATCCTCAGTGAGCGCAGGCAGCTTTCAGGGCCTATTTAACCGTCTAATTAATACTCTTCGTGTCGGTTTGTTCAACCTGCAAACTGTCTCAAATGTTGAAGGGGCTTCAATGAAGGACTGAGACCTGCGTTCCTCAACAACCCCCCCACCACCCCCACCAGACACGAGACATGCGTTGGAAATGGCGTCCAACCTCTTATCTGAAACATCAAAATACATTTGTGTTGTGTGCCGTTACATAGTGTGTTGATGATAAAAATGACAACATAGTCCAGGAGGACCAGAGAGACAGGAGGACCAGAGAGACAGGAGGACCAGAGAGACAGGAGGACCAGGGAGACAGGAGGACCAGGGAGACAGGAGGACCAGGGAGACAGGAGGACCAGAGAGATAGGAGGACCAGGGAGACAGGAGGACCAGGGAGACAGGAGGACCAGAGAGATAGGAGGACCAGGGAGACAGGAGGACCAGGGAGACAGGAGGACCAGGGAGACAGGAGGACCAGAGAGATAGGAGGACCAGGGAGACAGGAGGACCAGGGAGACAGGAGGACCAGGGAGACAGGAGGACCAGAGAGATAGGAGGACCAGGGAGACAGGAGGACCAGGGAGACAGGAGGACCAGGGAGACAGGAGGACCAGGGAGACAGGAGGACCAGACTGCTGCTGTTACAGATGCTAACAGATGCTCTTTGGACTTTTCTGACCAATAATCTTCTGCACAGCAGACAGGAAAATGATGGTATGTCCCAATCAGGGGGTGATTGGTGGTGTGGTGTGGTGTGGTATGATCCAGGACATCATCTGGCCTGTTTACAAAGTGAACTGGTTTCTTCTGAAGCTGTTCAAGGTCACGAAGCACAAACAACAGCATCCATCTTTCCACAGATGCAGAACTCTGCAGCAGATGAGACCAAAAAACAGAAGAGTGGGATCTGCCAGAGAACAGCTAGTCTTGTCCTGGAGGGATCTAAATATGGACACGTCTTTCCAATGATGACCCACTTTAACATCAGGCAGCGACAAGAACCAGCAAGAAGAGGGAACTGGAGTCACACACTACTCGCCCATATCAGCAGAACAATTATTATCAAAGCTAATTAAGGAAACCAATTAACACAACTTACAGAGAGAGAGAGAGAGAGAGAGAGAGAGAGAGAGAGAGAGAGAGAGAGAGAGAGAGAGAGAGAGCAACAGAACTACAGCTATATCACTATAAGCCCCTTTTTAAGAACAGACATCCCTCTTTATCATCTATAAGATCTCTCTTTATGGTGACTTTTTTGGTTTGTTTTGTAACCAAACAAAGGCAGCTTGATGTTGTTTGGTGAGTCACGTCACATGTTCCCTAAACAGGTGACCAGTCAGACCTGCTCTCAGTGTCTGAGAGATCTCTTGATTTTGGTCCAACACTGATGATACAGCGACTCTCTATTCTGTGTTCAGAGCAGATCTATAGAACTGGAACATAAAGGGGGTCACATTTTTAAAAAGGGTCTTTTTGACACCCAAAAAATATTTACTGAGGGAAAACTTCAATATTGTGTGCAAGTGGAATGTTTCCAGGGAAATGAAGATGGTTTGGGAGGAGAGGTTGTTATTAATCCACTGATACTCTCCAAGGTGACAACACAGACACAGTCCCATGTATCTTATGTGGTCTTGGTTTTTTAATTACGTAATTTAGCCTCAGGCTCACTTGTCAAAAACTGCTAAATATAATTTGGAGAGTTACAAAAACTGAACTTTGGAAAGTCCTTAGACGATCCCATAACACTTGACCAGGATTTGAGAGTGAGAAACCTGTTTTAGAGACGTAGTCAAAGATTGGAACCTAGTCTAACATCTGCATTTCTATGTTGGTTGAAGGTCATTGCACACATTTACAGTAAGTGAACTTTGTTATTCTTGGGTTAAGAACATTGTGTTGCATGATTAGACAACATTGTTTCAGCTGGTACCTCATTTCAAAGTAAAGTTCTCAGCTATCGACAAGCGCTGATACACATTTGACAAATAGCTCAATATAAAGCATGTCAAAACAGGTTAGATGCATAATGACTGTTGATAATGTCGAAATAAATCAGTGCTCTGATGGCAGGAAATTGTAAAACACCAAGACCCCTACAGACCCTTGTGGAACCATAAACTGTCCCCAGAGGAGATGAGACTTGACTGGGACTTCCTGTACAAGCTTTCCCGCGCTCATGTTCGGAACTTGTTCCAAACTAAGTGAAGCATTCGTTCATTTAATTTGAGTTTTAGTGTCATTTAGAATCTACTGTTGGTGGATTTGGCAGCTATAGGAATTCTTCCCTCCCACAGTAAATTCTATATTTGTGTTAACTTACAAGGCAATAAAACCCCCTTCTTCTGATCCTGAGTCTGATAATTTAATAATTTCTAGATATTTTGATTCTACCTTCCATCCACAGGCACCCAAGTGTTAATTGCAACACTTGGAAACGATCAGAGAACAAAATATAGAATTGCTCAACAACAAAAAATATCATCAAGTGATCTAGTTTGGGGTTGTAACAGTGTGACTCGTACATTTCCAACTATTCTCTGTACAGCAGCCAAGAATCCTGAACAACAACAACCCCACTGCAAGCAGCAGTGCCTGGGGAGAACCTGAGACCAGCCCAGACTAAATATGACAATGTTGATTGATTGGTTAAGATTCTTAACCTTGCCCTCTTAGCTATGTAAGTGCCTACCTCACACTGTTAAGGCTCCAATAATGTCCTTTAATGCGGCTGGCTAGCAGACATAACAGCAGAGATTAGTAAACCAATACTCTGCTCCACCTGGCACTCAAACACAAATGAATGTGATGGGTGAGTCGGGCCCACAGGGATCAGGAGCTTGGTCTCACTGGAGCGACTTTCCTAAGTGGGGGAGATGGGCAACACCAGGAGGATAAATCCATCATCTCTTTAGCTGTCTCTGGAAGGATTTCAATGAGACTTGAGAAAACATCCAAGCCAAGCACAACACAGCAGCGTGTGAGTCAACTGTCTCCTCCACAGAGTCCAAGTGTGTGTGTGTGTGTGTTGAGGTGTGTGTGTGTGTGTGTGTGTGTGTGTGGGTGTGGGTGTGGGTGTGTATGTGCGTGGATTTGTGTGTGTGTGTGTGTGTGTGTGTGATGGGAGGTGATTTAGATTGAATTAGACTTTCCCCCCCCCCCGGTGAATGTTGAGCAGTATGAATGCCAGGCAGGAGAGTCCATGGTGTGTGTGTGTGTGAGAGAGAGAGATAGAGAGGGTGTGAAAGTATGTGTGAGAGTGTGGCTGTGTGAGTGTGTGTGTGTGTGTGTGTGTGAGTGTGTGTGTGTGTAGTGGCGGGGGTCTTGTCATCTGCATCACAGGAATGTGAGGCCTTGTTTGTGGGCCTTCACTCCCCTGGAGGTAGAGGAGAGTCAGTCTGAGAATCAGAAGGTTCAGGAGCCAGGTTAGACTCAGAGACAGACACACCCTCCTGTATATGAATCAATTGAACTTTACGCACACAATTATCAGTGTTTTTAAATTTTTTATATATATATGAATGGCCAGAGGTTTCATCCCTCCTGGAGGCTGGAGATCTGAGGAGACGCGTGTGGAACACGTTCTCTCTGCATCCACACCAGCTGATATCTTAACACTGTCAGCAGAGCCTTTTAAAGTCAGGGAGTTAAAACACAAGATAAACGATCACTGCCTCTCAGGGAGAAGGAATGGTTTTAACAGAGAGAGAGAAAGAGAAGTGGTGAGAGGAAAGAGAGAGAGAGAGAGAGAGAGAGGGAGAGGGAGAGAGAGAGAGAGAGAGGGAGAGAGGGAGAGGGAGAGAGAGGGAGAGGAGAGAGAGAGAGAGAGAGAGAGAGAGAGAGAGAGAGAGAGAGAGAGAGAGAGAGAGGGAGAGAGGGAGAGGGAGAGAGAGAGAGAGAGAGAGAGAGAGAGAGAGAGAGAGAGAGAGAAAGAGAGAGACTGGCCTGACACAAACTCTCTCAACAGATGTGTATTTCTGTATCTTAGAGTCTTGGACATGTCTGGGACATGAGGACTGCTTGCAGTAAATGTGGCTTCATCGAACCGCATGATGTCGTTTAAATCATGTGTTTAAGTCTCATTGATCTTTCAAAAATGACGGAAGATGAGCCGTTCCTGGGACTGTTGGGGAGTCTGAGAGATCACAGAGAGCTGGACATCAACACTGACTGTGTTCTGCACACATTTCTCATAAAATGTATAAATAGTGGATCTGATGCTGACTGTTTCCCAGCACATGTCGATTCTGATACAACTGCTCACAAAGCATATTCAGGACATGGGGCTGGGATAGACTGTGTTTCAGACCAGAAAAGCAGAACGGGTTTTGGATGTGTGTGTGTGTGTGCATATATATATGTGTGTGTGTGTGTGTATCCACTCTCACTGTCATGTCTTACTGCTCCATATGTCCAGTCCTCAAGCACACACACACACACACACACACACACACACACGCACGCACGCACGCACACACACACACACACACACACACACAAACACACACACACTTCCTTTCTTTCTTTCATGGGCACAGAAGGTCGTCAGTTCAGTTCATTAGTTTGAAGCTGTGTAAAATATAATTGCTGTTTTTAAAAATAGTTAACTATTTTTTATTTTTCTATTTGCCTAAATGTGTCCTTTGGATTTTTGCCCTCTCTTTATAAACATAGCTGGCACCTGGCTGGTGAATTAAATTGAGAAGATAAAAAGAGCCTAAATTGTATTTATTTTGGTGTAATCATTAGGATTAAGCTGGTGAAGAAATGCATTAATGCCTAATCCTCCAATACCCCCTCCCCACCCCCCCTCCAGTCTTTTTTTCAGCCCCTCTCTCTCCCTGCCTCTCTCTCTCCCTGCCTCCCTCTCCTCCCTCCTCCCTCACCCAAGCATTAAAGCGCTTTTAATTCGCGGGACAGAAAAAACCGAGAGACACTCACATGGAGCAGCTTTGAGCCTCTGCCAAGCTCTCGTTTGCATTGTGAGCTTACAGCTGGTCTCGCTCTCTCCTTTCACTTACTCTCTTTCTTTAGCTGCCCCCCCCCCTCCTCCTCCTCCTCCCCAACTCTCTTTTCTTTCTCTCTCTTTCTGAGGCTGTTTTTTTTCTCCCCTGGATGGGTTTTGTGCTGTTGAAAACCCCCAGGGTGGGAGGAGTGGGTTTGGGAATTGGGGGGGGGGGCGTTGGACGGTCACTTGTCATGAGGCCAACATTTTGGGGTTTCCATCCAGGGCTCCCACTCAGACAATACACACGCACACGCGTGCACACACACACACGCTTTCTCCCTTTTCTCCTTATGACAGGCTGTAAACATGTCGGGTGCATGGGGAGGAATATGCAGAGAAAGAGAGGAGCAAGCAGCAAGGTGTTTTATTGTTTACGACTTGCTTTCCGACAGGTACACTGTTGCATGTTTGAGATTCATGTTATTTAATTATAACTTGGTTAACTGAACGCTCTTGTGGTTCTTCCCTTTGGCACTTGTTTGGTTTCACACGATGTATGTTTCATAATCTGACTACCTGCTATGTTTGGGGGTTATTACATTGTTATGATCAGTGACCGATGTTCTTTTTGTAAAGCTCTTTCTCTTGGAAGTTGCTTTGGATAAAAGTGTCTGCTGAATGAATAAATGTAAATCTAATGTGCGCTGGGGCACACACACACACACACACACACACACACACACACACACACACACACACACACACACACACACACACACACACACACACACACACACACACACACACTAACTTCAAACCCTCTTTCTGCTTCCTTTCCCAAGGTCACACCAACACTATCACCATAACTATCTCTTTAACTGTGTAGAGAAATGCTTGAAGAGAGAGAAAAATATGAAACATGAGGAAGAGAGACAGAGACAAAGAAACAGACAGACAGGCAGATGAAAGACAAGAAGAGGAATTAAATAGAGAAATGGAGACAGAGAGACAGGGATAGAGAGAGAGACAGAGAGACAGGGATAGAGAGTGAGACAGAGAGACAGGGATAGAGAGTGAGACAGAGAGACAGGGATAGAGAGTGAGACAGAGAGACAGGGATAGAGAGAGAGACAGGGATAGAGAGTGAGACAGAGAGACAGGGATAGAGAGTGAGACAGAGAGACAGGGATAGAGAATGAGACAGAGAGACAGGGATAGAGAGAGAGACAGAGAGACAGGGATAGAGAGTGAGACAGAGAGACAGGGATAGAGAGAGAGACAGGGATAGAGAGAGAGACAGGGATAGAGAGAGAGACAGAGAGACAGGGATAGAGAGTGAGACAGAGAGACAGGGATAGAGAGAGAGACAGAGATAGAGAGAGAGACAGAGAGACAGGGATAGAGAGAGAGACAGAGAGACAGGGATAGAGAGTGAGACAGGTAAATGAGAGCGAGCGAGACAGGGACGGGGAGACTGCTAATACAGACACAGATCTGATAAGGCCCTCTGAAGACTCCCAATGCATCTTATCTCCAGAAAACACTGATATTAAAACAGATCCAGATAAGGTGCGGTCGTTTACTTTCACACAAAGGACGACCACAAATGCCGGTGTTGTTAAAGCTGTCAATTGATTTGTAGAGAAGTACAAAGTCACCCCCTGTTTCTACATGTCTGTCTCCATAACTGCTCCCTTCTAAATCTCAATCCACTTGGCCGCGTCTCGCAGTGTAAAATGACTCCTAAAAAAAAAAACCCACAGAGAGATATTTATCTCCTGATGTTTTTCTGTTAAGAAAACTAAAAACACTCCCTCCCCCCCTCCTCCTCCCCCCACCCCCAAACCTCCCTGTGGATTGTTTGGCAGACAGAACTCTCATCACTTGGAAGCTGCCAAGCACTGAAACACCACAAAGCTGTTCTTGAACCGGTCCAAGCATGCGCTGTGGGGTCAAATGTGCTGGACGTACGTACGGTCTTTCAGTAGGAGAACCGTGCAGCTTGGGAGGGCATTAGTCAGGCAGAAGGTGACACATTTAGAACCCTCATGGTGAAAGAACCGTAAATGAACATATTATGCTTTAAGATATGATCTTCTAGTTAGACTGAAAGCATGAAAGACGCATCACTTTGTCCTTGGTTAAAGACGAGTTTGAGGGAGAAATTCACTGAAATGAAAGCAAGATGAAGATGAAAGACTTCTGGGCCGGAGTGAGCGGCGTACGAACATCCCTGTTCATCCAGTCCTGAATTAAACATTCCTGAGTGCCTTAGCTTGTGCTAATACCAGGGTAGTGGTGAAAATGAATGTTTAATTTGAATAACAAATGAATCCTTTTAGAGAAAGCAGAGCAATTTTTCCAAACATGCTTGTCGCTCATGATCACACTTCCTAAGGATCTGTTTAGTGAGTGTGGAAAAGGTTTTTACACTATCTCCATGACAACTTGAAGAGCAACAGGACGTAGAGGGAATAATTTCACATCCCTGTTGAAAACAGCAGCGGAACAAAAACATAGTTAAGATCTTCATTATGTATAATGATTATAACTATACTTAATTAAATATGTAATTACATATCAATAAGAGGATTATGATTATATCAAGAGATTTTATATTACATTATTACCTACTATAATGTAATATATCACAATTAAGAATGCCCAAACCAGCTTGAGTATTGAAGTTGATATTTATAAAAGCAAAAATTAAGATAATAAAAAGATAAGATTCTCGTCAAATCCCATACATAGAAAGGCAATGGCAGCTAACTAGTTATGGTAACAATACATACTGTTATAATCATAACAGTAACAACTGGATCTAATGCTCTCACAGCAACACAGCAGTGAATAGTGACTTCCAGCACCTACAGGGACATTCCCCTCGAGGCAAGTAGGGTGAAATACCTTGCCCAAGGACGGAAAACTGTGATTACACACCAATGATTGATTACAAGTGTGCAATGCACTGCAAGTCAACATGCTAAAGGTTTAGTTTTACAATGTGTTTTCATCAGTGTGTTTACTTGGCTCAAAAGTCGTCTTTTCATGATTTTGTCTTCGATAGACGTCTTTTTCCATTCACATGAATCTTTGAATCGACTCAGTCATGGCTCAGTGAGTATTGCTGCAGGAATTCCAACTTTCAACACGACTCCATTCACCTGATGATTCACAAAAGAAGCTGTCGTTCCATTCACATGATTCAAGTCAGAGAGCTTTACAGGTGCAGTCCTAGCGAGCACATGTCCTGTAATAATACTCTACTTCCTCCTTCACCTGGTTACCACAGCCTACCCCCCCCCCACGTCCCCCTTCCCCAACCCCCCAATCAATCAACCTGCTCATTTTCTGTCCACACCCTTCATTCCACCCCCCACCCCCCCCCCACCCCCCACTGCCAAGTCAAACCCTTCCTCCTGATTTCATGGATCAGAGATCCTCCTTGTGTGTCGTTACAAGCCTGTGTCATCGATCCTCTGTGTCTCTGTCCATGTGTCCTTCACCCAGACAGACAGGCAGACAGACAGACAGACAGGCAGGCAGGCTAACAGACAGACAGACAGACAGACAGACAGGCAGGCAGGCAGGCAGGCAGGCAGGCAGGCTAACAGGCAGGCTAACAGACAGGCAGGCAGGCAGGCAGGCAGGCAGGCTAACAGGCAGGCTAACAGACAGACAGGCAGGCAGGCAGGCAGGCAGGCAGGCAGGCAGGCAGGCAGGCTAACAGACAGACAGACAGGCAGACAGGCAGGCAGGCAGGCAGGCAGGCAGGCAGGCAGGCAGGCAGGCTAACAGGCAGGCTAACAGACAGGCAGGCAGGCAGGCAGGCAGGCAGGCTAACAGGCAGGCTAACAGACAGACAGGCAGGCAGGCAGGCAGGCAGGCTAACAGACAGACAGGCAGACAGGCAGGCAGGCAGGCAGGCAGGCTAACAGGCAGGCTAACAGACAGACAGGCAGGCAGGCAGGCAGGCAGGCAGGCAGGCTAACAGACAGACAGGCAGACAGGCAGGCAGGCAGGCAGGCAGGCAGGCAGGCTAACAGGCAGGCTAACAGGCAGGCAGGCAGGCAGGCTAACAGAGAGTGTGCATGTGTGCGAGTGGGTGTCTGTGTTTGTCAGCCAAACTTTGCAATCTGATCCTTGGCATTTGAATGCACAGTCTGGTTCCCCTCGAAGGGTTGTGAATGTTTGACAGGTGGACACACCTGGCACAAGCATCCACTCTGAAGCCAGACACTCTAAGGCTGCCTAAAGCCTCCTCGCATTTCTCTCACGTGTTGACAGTGAAGCATTATAAAGATTACTGGGCTAAAGTGTTTCTTGTGTAGATTAACGTTCACTAACACTCTGAGGATCATCTTGGAGAAATATAAGACTGTTCCTTAAAGGCTTTCATGAACGTTGAGGACATTCCAGGCTGTGTTTAGTCCACGTCAACCATCACAGGAAGAGACCAACAGGCTTCTGTTTATGTACAGCTTGAGGTTTGAACAAGATAAGGAGAGGAAATGTGGAGGGAGGGAGAGAGAGAGAGAGAGAGAGAGAGAGAGAGAGAGAGAGAGAGAGAGAGAGAGAGAGAGAGAGAGAGTGAGAGTGAGAGAGAGAAATGAAATGAAATGAGGTGTGTAGCTCGGGTGAAGGGGGGGGAGGTGGGGAGGTGGGGTGAGGGGTGTGTGGTGTGGCAGAGGGGGCCATCGAGGGGCTTGGGGAGAAAGAGGTGGGCCCTGGGACATGTGACGGAGGCCTGACATTTGCATATAAATGCGGCCAATCTTGAGTAAGGCGGCAGGGGGCATGAGGGGGGTTAAGTGGGAGGCTTTGACTCGGCTTAAACAGCAGGGCTTGATTTAGTTGGTGTAGCTGGGATAGTGTGTAGCAAGCTGTTATTTGCCAATCAGTGACATCACCCGGAGCCAGGGCCCGGAGGGGCCGGAGGGGCCCAGGGACTTGTGGCGTGTGTTTGCTCTGAATACATGTATCTAGGGGTGGATCTGTGGAGATACATACAACTACTGAGTAACACACTGCCAAACACACACACACACACACACACACACACACACACACACACACACACACACACACACACACACACACACACACACACACACACACACACACACACACACACACACACACACACACACACACACACACTTCCTGAATACAATCTGACAGGTAATCAAGTTATTTGTGGGTGTTGGTGCTAAAGGTTTAGAGGATTATGTGTGAGAGCGTCTGTTTGTGTGTTCCCAAAATAACGTTATTTCTCTGTTTTTATTCAGTTAGCATTTGGGTAAGTTATTCTATGGTGTACACATGGCTTGTATGTGTATAGTTTTATGTGATTGCTTTAATATCTTTAGTGTATTTCTGCTTGCCTGTGTGTGTGTGTGTGTGTGTGTGTGTGTGTGTGTGTGTGTATAAGGGTGGTTAATGCCAAGTCCTTCAATAGCACAGAGCATTGAACTTCTCAACAATGAGCTCCTCTGAAAATCTAAAACAAAGAGCTAAGTGTGAGAGGTCAGGAAACGCACAGATGCCTTTTCCATCTCCCCCCTCTCTCTCTCCATCTCCCCCCTCTCTCTCCATCTCCCCCATCTCTCTCTCCATCTCCCACCTCTCTCTCCATCTCCCCCCTCTCTCCATCTCCCCCTCTTTCTCTCTCCATCTCCTCCCTCTCTCTCTCCATCTCCCTTCTCTCTCTCTCCATCCCCCCCCCCCCACTCTCTCTCTCCATCAGCCTTGAATGGCGTCATTTGAATGTAAATAGAACCATACAATATTGTTGCAATGGACTAAAGTACATCATCCTTTGGTCAAGAGCTTTTATAGTTCCCCCCAAAATAACCCTTCTTCTTTTAAGTCTTTCCCATTGCCTTTTTTGGGGAGATAACATTGCTACCATGAACAAATGAAAACAGGCCTCCCTTATTGTTAACGGTTTGTTGGTCATTTCCGTCACTCATTGCAGACTTGTGTCTTCGACGTAGGGCTGTTGAACAGGAAGCATGGAAGAGGAATCACTTGGTACCCTCAACGTTTGCCTTTCTGTAGGGTTCCAGACTTGAAAAAAAGAAAATTAGGGTCATGTGCGACTCCCCCCCCCCCACCCCCCCGACACACGGCCCCCTGCCTTGCTGTCCCCCCCTGCCCCAGACACACACAGCCCCCTTACAAAATGGCCTTCCACTTCAAACAACTGGACTTCATCAATACTATAAGTAATAGTTCCAAGCTGGCTCTGTAGACCAAATCAGTTCCAGAAATGAGAGAGACACAGAGAGAGAGACAGAGAGAGAGAGAGAAGACAGAGATATACAGGGAAAGTGAGAGAATGTGTTGGTTAAAGGCCTATTATTAAGAAAGTGCCTCTGGCACAACAGTGGAACAGGTTGTATTGCAGTAAAAATGCCTTATTACCTGAATTACCTGACATTATAATGCATTACAGGTACTTTGGTTCATAATATATCGCTGAGCTTAGAGACCTTGGACATATTCTAACAGATGGATGTTGTTGACTTAAATGTAAACTTCCTACACACCTCAGGATTTTCATGAGGGAAAGAAAACCACCTCAATGTTTAGCTCAAATGTTCACTGGCAGTGTTGCTGGGTCTGCTTGTTACAAAGGAGATCTTTTTAGAGTGGCCATGTGCACTGACAGTTGGTCCACATCATGTGACATCCGCTTGGCATTTGAGAAGCTCTGGTTGGCTAGGTGTCAGAGTGAGGTCATTATGGGATGGTTTCAAATGACAGGGCCCTGAGCGATCCTCCGGGGTAGCCAGTTCATCGGCTGGAGGTCAGGGCATGGTGTCTGTGTGTGTGCCGGTGTGTGTGTGTGTCTGTGTGTGTATGTGTGTGTGTGTGTGTGTGTGTGTGTGTGTGTGAAACACAGGAAACCACTACACCAACCAGGGCAGTTACTTCATCTGACCATCCCCCCTCACCTCAGCGGTCATTGTCCTGTAAGATCCTGGGGTCAACGGAAAATCCCATTTCCAACACACATCAACATCCACACACACTATCTAACTGTCATAACAGGGTTTCCTGTGCTGTAAGCACGACCTACACCTCCCACCATACAGCCTTAACCCCCACTGCTTCACTCACATGAGTCATTGTTCCCTTTGGGAGGACACTGATGAAGTACAAACACACACTCACACATCTCAGATACATCAGGGATTACTAAAACACAAAGCTACCACAGTAATGAAGGAGTTACACTCATGATGTTTTCCCCTGGGTTTTCACTTCTGATCTAGTGCCTGATGTTTTTACAGAACGCGCACGCGCACGCGCACGCGCACGCGCGCACACACACACACACACACACACACACACACACAATGACAAACTCCCACTGTTGGGAAACACACTTCCATCTTTATCAGTTGGATGATTTACAAGTTCCCTTTCACAGAAACTATTCCAAATATGTGCTTGACGTCCCTCATCTCTTCCAGTCATGACCCCATGTGATTCTGGCTGTTAACAGATCATCATGGTATTACCCATGATGCATTACATCATCGTTGATGTGACAAGGTAATGTGGGTGAGATCCTGTTTCAACAACTCATGCTTACTCATGGTTTTCTACACGTACATACAGGCACACAACACACACACACACACACACACACACAACACACACAACACACACAACACACACACACCATCCAGCTAATCTCCTCCAGTATCAGTATTCCAGCCACACATCCAGCCTGATTGAGATCCTCAGGAATGATTGGCAGCTCCACTGTGACTCCTCTGCACAGCAGACAGACTTGTCTTGACTGATTAGGAAATACAATAGCAGCTTCATAAAAGCATGGTGACTCTGCCACCCATAAGAACACACCAAGACCTTGGAGCTAACAGCCACTGAAACCAAACTACACACCAAACAACACACACACACACACACACACCGTTTACACACACCAGCGACAACCTTCTGTTTTCATATATTCCCATTCCTCTCTCACTTGCTCTCTCTCCGTCTCTCTCTCTCTCTCTCTCTCTCTCTCTCTGTTTCTCTGTTGCCCCTCCCTCCCTCCCAGTTCTCTTTCCATTTATTCCACCTGACAGGATGTAATGTGATCTTGTCAGGCTGGGCAGCAGCGCCGCGCTGAGCAGATGTTTATCAGACATAGTGAAATTAGCCATGATGTTTCAATGAAGTGGCCATGACGACACAGGGACGAGGGGGAAGGAGAGACAGAGAGACAGATAAGGGGTGGGGGGGGGGAAAGAGAAGTGAGAAACACATAAAGAGAGACAGACATAGAAACACATAAAGAGAGAGGGAGGGAGGGAGGGAGAGACGTAGAGACACATGAAGAGAGAGAGACATAAAAACACATAGAGAGAGAGAGAGAGAGAGAGAGAGAGAGAGAGAGAGAGAGAGAGAGAGAGAGAGAGAGAGAGAGAGAGAGAGAGAGAGAGAGAGAGAGAGATGGTTATAAAAAGGGACCAATTTCCTGAAAGGAATATTGATCAGATCCTGTGTGTCTGGCCCCTGTCAGTGAAGCTGGGGGGAGACAGCAGGCTGCCCTGGCTGTGCTAACAGAGCCTGGTGTGAAGTCAGTGACTTAGCACAGTGAACCCCCCCTCCTGTGCCAGATCTTGAACTGGTGCAGAATGCTAACACAGTGCTTCTGGAGGCGGTATGACTCGCTTGGTGATCATCATGGCATCAGATGTGTTCATTCACAGGATTATTTCTTTCTTTTCTTCTCTCTCATCCAAACAACTTCAGAATGAGACACTACAAAACACACACACACACACACACACACACACACACACACACACACACACACACACACACACACACACACACACACACACACACACACACACACACACACACACACACACACACACACACACACACACACACACACACACACACACACACACACACACACACACACACACACACACACCTGGACTATGTGAACTCTATACCAGTGTTCTGTCCATTTGTTCTGTGAAAGACTTTGCTCTTAACCATAGGGCTAACCTGACCCTTAACCTTAGTGCGCTCCTGCAAACCAATCCCTGATTGGACAGTCTGAAGCAGAGGGTCACACTGAGCTTGACCCAGCTCCTCCAGAGGTTAATACAAATATGAATTTGAACATGGCCTAACCACATTTTATATAGCACCTTTTAAAACAACTACTGTTGACCCAAATTGCTTCCCATAAAATAATACACAAATAAAATCAATAAAAGAAACACACAATACACCAGAAACACAGAACACAAGTATGTTATACAGAATATATCATTCAGTTGCTAAATTGGCTCATTGGGACCAAAGGGAAGGTTAACCTATGAAAGCCTTTTATCTCTGAAGAGGTCATGGTACATGCATTATCTCCCCGCTGTGTCGGCTCTGGCTGTGACTCTCTTCCCAAGTGAGTCTCTTACAGTGCACAGCTGAACTCAATGCTCCCAACACACACACACAACACACACAACACACACGCACGCACGCGCGCACACACACACACACACACACACACACACACACACACACACACACACACACAACATGTAAACAATTCATGAGGACCTCTCTATTTTTCATGCGGTGGAAATGGATGTTTCGTGTCGAGATGTGCAGAGAGAAAGAGAGAGAGAAAGTAAATGGGAGGAGGAGTTCAACCAAAGTGAGGGAGGTAATGAAACAAGAACTCCATGTTAGAATCCGTGAGGTCGATCTCTTCGATGGCCTCATGTGCCAAAAGTAAACCAGTATTTATCTGGTTCCTCTTCCTCTCCAGAATAGAAGACACACACACATATCATGGGCTGCACACACACACACACACACACACACACACACCCACACCCACACACCCACACACACCTCCACACACAGGCTGGTCTGACTTGCTAGTGGTGGTAATGGACACTGAGATGCTGATTAGTTGTAAATGGCGCTAGATGGAGAGAGACTGCGGTGCAATCACGCTCGTCTAATGAAGCTCTGCCTAGCCCCAGCATCTCTGCAGGGAGCTGGCCCCGCAACCGAGAGGGCCTGCCCAGGGGCCCTAATTGAAAGTAATGATAATTAATATCATCATCCTAATCACAGAACGTTACCAAATATGTTTATGACAGATTTCTTTATTCTTTCTCACCCCGAAAACAAAAGAGCATGGTTTTGTGAAAAAGAAGGATTTCTAAATCAAGGTTTTCCTTTATAAATGGGTACAATCTAATTTTTAAATTGCTTGCAGGACATCTTTCGCTTGCTGTCTGAAGGTTAAATGGTTACTTCATTTATAATCCACCCTATTTTCCCTCCGCGATAACAATTCCAGATCCAAGTGATTCATCTTCGTGGATCATCTTTCCCATTGGTTTTCCAGAGGGTTGTGTGGAGTCAGATTGAGTCAGATTGGGGTGCTTTGAAAGGCAAACAAGGGCTAGTAAAATGATAAAGATAAGCAGCGTGGCTACATTAGCTCGGAAGCTCTCAGCTTAGCGCTTTATTGCTGTAACTTTACGACCATGATATGATTATCATCAGCATGTGCAGGGAAGGAAAGAGCCAGTCAGAGGCAGCATCTGGTCTGAAGGGACATGGAAGGAGACAGACTGTGTGTGAGATGACAGGTTGACAGTCTAATAATGTTGTACTGACGCAATTTAACAGTGTAATGATGCTTCAGTAATAGTTTTCAAGTGTGGGACGACAGCGTATTAACGACAGTGACAATGACGGCATGTTACATTTTCAGGCAAAACGTTGAAACACACACACACACACACACACACACACACACACACACGAAGCACCCATGATTGACAGGTACAAACCCAGTGGAAACACCCACTCGCTACGTCCGTTCTCCTTCAAACAAACCCATGGTTACTCAGTTAGTTCAAACAGCTCCAAAACTGTATCCTTTCATTTGCAAATAAGGTCACCGCATAGAATCTGAACTGACAATCAAGGAGAAATGCTTCAGAATGATTGGGCATGCATTAGACCAATCCTAGCTTATTGGGTGAGGGGGACATATGTAGCTAAATTAACCACACCCCCCCTGGGATGTTTAAATCTGCAAGACCTCCCACAACAATTATCTTTGTTGTTGTGGTGTCAGCTGAGCTACTCTTATAAGCTGCATGTGGACTCAGAGACACAGAGAGCTTTTCTTTGTCTCGTAAGAGCGTCAATAACAACAAGCATGAGAGAGAAGAGGTTTTAAAATGACGACGTCAAGAGCGGGTTCAACAGGGGGAATATTAAAGTGCCCAGTAAGGACCAGAGAGGTTCTCCTCTCACGCTGTCTAACACCTCTCTAACATCACCTTGCCTCAAACCTTCTTCATCTTCATGTTCCATCACTCTCTCCACTCTTACACTCTCTCTTCCTCACTCCCTCAGTTCTACACCTCCAACTTGTCCCCTCCCAAACAGCCAGCACAGCACAGCACAGCCCAGCACAGCCCAACACAGCCAGCCAGCCCAGCACAGCCCAGCCAGCACAGCACAGCACAGCCCAGCACAGCCCAGCCAGCACAGCACAGCACAGCCCAGCACAGCCCAGCACAGCCCAGCACAGCACAGCACAGCCCAGCACAGCCCAACACAGCACAGCCCAGCACAGCCCAACACAGCACAGCCCAGCACAGCCCAACACAGCCAGCCAGCCCAGCACAGCCCAGCCAGCACAGCACAGCACAGCCCAGCACAGCCCAACACAGCCAGCCAGCCCAGCACAGCCCAGCCAGCACAGCACAGCACAGCCCAGCACAGCCCAGCCAGCACAGCACAGCCCAGCACAGCCCAGCACAGCCCAGCACAGCACAGCCAGCCAGCCCAGCACAGCCCAGCACAGCACAGCACAGCCCAGCACAGCCCAGCACAGCACAGCCCAGCACAGCACAGCACAGCCCAGCACAGCCCAGCACAGCCCAGCCAGCACAGCACAGCCCAGCACAGCCCAGCACAGCACAGCACAGCCCAGCCAGCACAGCACAGCCCAGCACAGCACAGCCCAGCACAGCCCAGCCAGCACAGCACAGCCCAGCACAGCCCAACACAGCCAGCCAGCCCAGCACAGCCCAGCACAGCCCAGCACAGCCCAGCACAGCCCAGCACAGCCCAGCACAGCACAGCCCAGCACAGCCCAGCCAGCACAGCACAGCCCAGCACAGCCCAGCACAGCACAGCACAGCACAGCCCAGCCAGCACAGCACAGCCCAGCCTAGCCCAGCACAGCCCAGCCTAGCCCAGCACAGCCAACACTGGGTTACTTTGTTTCCTCCTGGCTAAGGTCAGATTGGCTGGGCTCACTCTTTTACCTCCTCCCCTCCCCCTTGTCTCTCCCTCCCTCCCCCCTCTCTCTCTTCCTCTTTCTCTCAGTTCCTCTCTCATTCTCTCATCACTCATGCTCGTCTCGCTCCAAGCATGGCCCCACAAAGGAGGCAGGAAGGATGGCCTTTTGTGTCTGCTGCAGGTGTCCTGGTTCATAACAGGCCCACAGGAACCAGGCCAGGACCCTTGTAGGTCCATTCTGCACAGAACCCCCCCCCCTATCTGACCAGGGGTCCGAAGCTTAGTGAATAAGTCACAGCCTTTCTGTCAGCCCTGCTGTTACGTACTTGTTTGAGGGGCCATGTGGCTGAAATCCAGATCGTAAGAGTCAAATGGGAAACAAACAAGAAATAACAGGTAAAAAATATATATATTCCAAAAGTTTCACCCTTTTCACTACATTAGGTGATTGGGAGTATTTTAAATTCCACCCACACAAACAATTCCCTGCAACCTGACACCCCCTTGAAACGCATGAACTGGCTGAGTGCTTCTGAGCTCCCTGAATCTTTCAGTTAACGTCTAGTTTTCCCATAACAAATGGATGATTGCAAACGTATCCTAGCAAAGGAAGGAGTTCAAGTCAGAGGATCCCAGCTGTAGAAGGATCCCTCGTTAGTCACTCTCAGGTGAGAGACTCCATCGTTAACGAACAACAAGGACAGCCCTGGGGGGGGGGGGGGGGGGCAGAGCTGTCCCCTGACAGCACTCTGGGCCATGTTGAACATTTCGCCAATGATTCAAGTTAACATATGAAGAGGGTGAATTGATCCTGGATCAGTGGCTGAGGGGCAGCTTCACAGCTTCACCCTGTGGAGAGGAGTAGAGCAGGTTGTTTTTTTTGTGTACTGGATGATAACAAACACCTGGGACGCTTAAACTGTTCAAATAAATCTCACAATGTGTTACTTTTGATGTCTTTATTGTTAAATGAATTATTTGTATTATTATTATTATTATTATTATTTTCGAAAAAATTGTACAAATGCTTGATTCTGTGTGCTCTTCCTTAAGGTTTAATGTTGGTAAACATGAGGGGATTATTCTGATACTAGCCTTGTTTTCTGATGTGGGACCTTTTCACAAGGGACTTATGTACTCAAGGTGTCCAATTATCCACACAGTAGTAAGAACAGGACTCTGGAGTCCTACTCACAGGGGGTTTGAGGGGCAAGAAATAAATTGTGTTTGTGATTTCATCCAGTCCCAGCAGAGGTGGGGGGGAGGGAGGATGGGGGGGGAGAAGGAAACGAGGAGAGGGGAGGAGGAGGGAACTTTACCTGCCTTTAGTGTGTGGTTACAGGATTTCCATTTCAACAGGGCTGCGGTTATCTCTCTTCTTAAACATCCACATGCCTGTGTTGTTCAAATGTTACCAGTAGAATTTGACACTAGAAGGCTTCTAGATCGAATTGCTCAATATTGTACCATGTCCTGACTGCAGATAAGCATGAAGCTTTCCTCTTGCTGTCCTGCAGTATTATAATCTTGTTGTGGTCAAAGCAGGAAATCTCCTTTCTCAGAACAACAAATGTTTGGTCGAGAATTAGATCGTACTTATTTAAAGGGTGACCCATTTTAACAGTTATAGTACAGTAAATGATGTGACTTTGTAACGGGTAAATGATTGTGTGTACGAGTTCTAATCTTTTCAGAATTATTATTTTTTTGGACTCTTCATCCTCTGTTCCCTGCAGGCCTGAACCTACACCCCCACCAAACACACACAGCTCCCCCTACGCCCCCTCCAAACACACACAGCTCCCCCTCCTCCCCCTCCTCCCCTTCTGCCCCCTACACCCCCTCTGCTTGGCTATCGGACATCAATCTGGCCAGTGGCGTCTGTTCAAGCTCACCAGGCAATTAAACGCATCGAGAGTGAAAGCTCTAATCAATCCCTGCCCTTCTCTGACACATGTGCATACACACAAACGCGAAAGAGGCCGTTCGTGAACACACAGACACACCAGACACACACCACCCAGGCCGATCAGGACCCCGACTCCTCAGGCCTCTCCCAGCTCATGGAGGCAGACCAAACAGCCTGTTAAAATGAGTCGCTTTAGACAGGATATTTTAACAGGTCTGCACATTATCAGGGCCCTTGCCCTGCCTGCAGTCAAGCACACAGCCATTAAAGAGCGTGTAGAACATGTGTTGGCAACGGAAATCCAGCCAGGAGTCGTGCCTCAACCCTTTCAGGTCACGTCCAAAACGTTCTCGAGCTGTGAGACTCTTCCCTCTTGATGAACCCCTGAGACTCCTTCATCCTTCAGCACTTCTGGTACATTAGCTTATTAAGGTTTGAAAAAAAAAAAAAAAACTAACAGAGGGAGAGTTAAAGGGAAATGTATATGTTTATATTCATGCAAAGTACCTTAAGGTCCAGTGGTGCCCTGGCCTGACTGCCCGCCTGCTCTTCTGAAAGAAGAATGAATACTAAAGCAGGTCTGTCTTCACATGTTAATGTCATTTAGCAGCCGTGTGAGGAACTATTCTAGAACCTTCCAGACCATTGTTGAAAGGGTGCGGGGAGGGGAGGCATTGTACCTTTGTTCCTCTATTCTCAAGTAGACAGAGCGGTGAGGGAGTTGGGTTTAGTAATCAGGAGGTTGCGAGTTCGAACCCTTGCTGTGGCTACATGATGCTGTGTCCTTAGGCAAGGCACTTCACCCTATTTGCCTCAGGGGGGAATGTCCCTGTACTGTGCTGTAAGTCTCTCTGTGTAAGAGCGTCTGATACATGATGTAATGTAATGTAATCATGTTTACAGAATTTGTGAGGGACCTAATTCTAATTCATCTCCCAAAAAATTGATACACTTTTCATGGCAACCAGACAAAAAAAAAACAACAATAAATTTTTTTTCACATTTTTGTAAATATATTCATATTTTGCCATGCAAGTTAAACCTTTTTAAGGCATATATATTTACCCTCATCTGTGCACTCCACTATCTATGAATACAATACATGGTCCATTTTACATTGTAGCAAGCATGTTATTTAACAAGGTACGAAATGTCACTTAATCTGCCCACATCGCTTAGAATTATTGATTGATGAAATATCGACCAAATGTCTTTACTCATGCTTTTATGAACAAGTTCAACTCTTTCCTCATTGTGAGCATTGTCATGCAAAAAATCCATATTGGCAGTTAATGTGATTGATATGCTGTTCTTTTTACACAACAGCAATATGATCAGAAGGATGTTAATTGAACTTGTAAATATTGTCATGTTCAGAAGCTAAGGCCTCCACTGACAGAGCCAAGGAAGTCTCCTCTTTCAGAACAGTGCCTGAGGTGACTTGTTTTTATTAAACAGACAACCATGATATAAACCTTGTTATTAGGTTGTAGTAAAGACATTGTGCCATCTTGTGAAAGCTATCTTTTTGTTAGGATTGTGTCAGATATTGAGATATTGACAGTCTCTGAGGTCCTTTGGCTTAGTCAGTTCTTGCAAACGCAACATGCTACTCTTAATCATAACAAAAAAATAGAAAATAAAATAGAGAGAGAGAGAGTGTGAGAGAGAAGCATGATTTGAATTGTCAGGAAATGTTGAGTGAACATTTGATCTTTGTCAACGGTTCATTGCTGAATCATTCATTCGCAGAAGACAGAATTTTTTTTTCTTGCTTGTGAAGGAGGTGACAAAAACCATGAAAGGTTTGTTCCCGTTGAAGATGCCATCATATTCACAATTTATTCAGTGGCATCTACTGTCAAAACATAAGCAAGATGGTTGGATCTGAGTCATATAGATAGTGCTTTTGTTCCTGTGTCAGATTTCTAAGCATTGTGTAGGTAGGCCATTGTACTGAATGATTGATTGTTCCATGCTGTCGCCTTATCTTCCTAATTCCTACTTCCTATACCTCACTAACCTTATATTTTCCATTTCTCAAATAGATTTACTGCCAATAAAGTATTTGAAGAAAGACTCCTTAATGTCAGTTTATCTTTTTTTCATGACAGCAATGTGGGAGCCGTGCAGGCACAACAAGTGACTGCTGTTTACATAAGCAAACACAAAATACATACAACTAACTCAACATGAACATAGTAAGATAAACATACTTACATAAATTAAGCAGTTACATGCTAAACAAGAGCACAGAAAAGTGTGTGTCCAACATGTGAGCAGATATCAACACAAAATGGCTGACACTCACTTGTGCCTAACATAGTCACAAAACTAATACTGCACTGCCCCTAGTGGACCGGAGGTTCTGTTTTAGGAGAGAAAAGCAAATTTCCATAAGCAACAACTAGGCTTAATTGAAAATCATAATCCCCAAGAAGCAATAGCTGTGTTATAGCCTTATCATCATATCTATGATGACTTAAGTTTGTTGCAGATGTTTAATGAAGTCAAAAACGCATATTCTGTGATCACAAAAAATAAACAAGTTCCAACATTATGAAAGATACATGCCTCGCCTGGTACAGATGCTTATTAGGCACTCACAAAACATTCTTGTGAAGCCTTACAAAATATTTCAAGTTGTTCTTTCTCTGTCCTTATAAATAAAGGCTGTAAGGAGGGTGCTGCTGTTTGTCCTATAGGCAGACAGGAAATGTTCATTAATGTTGAAAAACAGGTGACATTGCCCCACAGAACTGACAAAGACACAACAGAAGATCTTGTGTTTCCCGGGTTGAGTGGATCTTTTCCCTCGGTCCCTAGAAAGAGCAGTGTTTCCCGGCTTGGATGGCTCTTTTCCCTCGGTCCCTAGAAAGATCAGTGTTTCCCGGCTTGGCTGGCTCTTTTCCCTCGGTCCCTAGAAGGAGCAGCTTTTAAAGTCCCCGCTGCCCTGGTGAGTGTGTGATAGGCTGGGGGAGAGGAAGAAAGGATCAGATCAGCAGGACCAGTCTACCACCTCCAGCCAACACGGGACATCAAAACCCTTTTTTATTTTTATTTATTTCCTTCTCTTTGATCCTCGCAGACAAGATGTAACTCCTTTTTTCGACATCATCTTGCTCTTCATTCAGAAACCTTCATGTCTTTCCACCCAGCCCAGCTGTAAATGCGAATGGAAGTTATTGTTGTGAATTGTTTTGACTATGTTATGTCGAAGTAAGTTAGTTTTTTTTTCTCCATCTCTTTTCTTTGTTGACCTCCTATTTGGGATTTAAAGACGAACTGTGAATCTTGGTGGAGATCAGAGGACTTTCAGGGGATTTAACTCGTATTTTTGCTGCTCCGGAGAGTCAAAGAAAGACCTTCATGTGGCCAGTCTCTTTATAGCAAAAACATTTTGGATTGCAGAATGAGCAAGGAAAGACCTAAGAGGAATATTATCCAAAAGAAATACGTGAGTATTTACATTTTATATGTGCAAGTTTTGCACCTTGTAATCCGCTGTTTTTGATGTTTTAAAAGCCTGAAGTTTGATCATGTGAAGGTTAGTGTTTCATTAACACAGCTGGATCTGATCTGGATCAACACTCTTTCAAGGTGTTAGTTTGTAATGTTAGTCAACATTTCAAGGTTTTGGGATTTAAAAAGATAATAATGTATACATTGGAGGCTTTGATGTGGATCATTTCGGCAACATCTGACATTTTCTACTGAGCCTTATTGAAATGACTATAGAAACACTGCGATCATTCCTCCTCTCTTTATTTAATGAAATATTCTGTTACACCGGGTTGGTAGTTTTGAGGATTATATTATATATATGATATTGTTCAGAGTGTTATAAAGCAGATGGATTGTGTTCAAAAGGGCTTTGTTAGATCTGCAAACAGCCTCTCTTCCCAACAGATCGGCCATGACCAGCCTCCATTTCACCACATGCTGAGTCTCTTCTTTATTTCTCTGAAAGATCACCATGAATGTACAGTTCAGTGGTTTAGATGCGACTTTGCACGTAGCAGGTCTGATGCATGTTATCTGCTGACTTCAAATGCACAAATTGGGACTTATTTCTCTTTTTTTTTTTTTTTTTACGCCGGAAGGCTGTGGAGCTCTCCTCAAAAGGGGGTCAAGCAATCTCTCCCCCTCTCCACCCCCCTACCCTGCCCCTTCATTAACATCACTAGAATAATCGTGAAGTTCCTCCTGACCTTCCCCAGTCCCTGGGTGTTACTGTAGCTCTGCTGGATCGTCTCATGTGAGCTGAATCCTCCTGGTTTCATGTTTAAGGTGTCCCAGTGACCTCTGAACAGATGGAGATCTACTGCAGCCCCCCCAGCTCAGCTCCGGGTTTAAAATCTCTCTGGTCACTATCAGGGATCCAGCCTAGGATACTAATAATTCTTTAAGCTCCCCTCCACCCCACCCTCCCCCTGGTTCATGCTTAGCCAGACCCTGTGTCTACACTGTAGCCCCACTGTTATGGACCAGGATCTCAGAGTCAGGATGTTTCAGTCGCATTGCAGAGGTTTACATGGAAGGCAAAAGCAAGAAGCAACCATTTTCTTTCTGCAAGTAGGTTACCCTGTCTACCGGTGAATTTAGTAGAGAGAGGAGTGGTGTGTGTGTGTGTGTGTGTCCACTTTGATGGCTTTACCAGTAGTAGTCTTGCACAAGAGGTTGTTTTCCACGAGGGGAACACCAGTCCCCCTGTAAACCAAACAAAGGCCCTGTAATCCCCCAAACTGACCCGCTCAGCACATTGCCTGGCCAAGTGACCTTGGTGCCCTTTAACCCAGGACTTAGTAAGACTGTGATGTCATGAAGACTTCCATGGCTCTTACTGAAACATTGTAACTACCGATGCATTGACGTCATCCACGTTGGCCTAATGGAGACTTTATAATGTTTTAACTGCAGGCCAAGCACATGGCTCTATTCAGAGTTTAAATCCCAGTATCCCCCCCCCTCTCTCTCTGGAGTCTGATTATTGAGAGTTTAGATTAATGTCTTCTCGCATTTCAGTCTCACTTCATGCCAAGATCTTACAATGTGTTTTATTTAACTTTGACACTCAGTGAAGGTGAAGGAAATAAGAAGCAACAGGTTTGAAGAGGAACAATTTATTCACACAGTTGATATAGAGGATGTAGAGGACATACTGCCCTACATTAACAGTACAAGGATTTAAACTGGGGGTTTTTCATCAGATCTACATTTTTTAAACAGAGGAAACTCCCTGAATATTCTCAGCAGTTTAAGAATGTTGATATCACCTAAGATTTAAACCTGCACGCTAATTTTAAGCACCTAAAGTAAGTTTATTTACAGATGGGATTTTAATGATATCTTAAAATGAGCGCAAAGCTTGACAAATGGTTTGTGTGTCTTGTGGTATTACTAAAGTTTGGATAGCCCAAGTTCCAACTTGTCTTTATGTGGATGGTTTAAGATGGCTGCCAATTGGGTCAATTCAACTGGGATGGAGTTCCATGACACCAGAAATCAACTATTTGTAGATTTAAGTGTGATGTCAGAGGTCTATTTACCTTCACTTTTACTTTTCTGAATGATCAAGGTGTGATTTGTGCTTCTAAAGTGGATGCACAGCAACTATACTACTCTTAAAATACATCAGTTAAAGAAGTATATATTATACCTCCTTATTCTCTTCTGCCACAATTCTACATTGTGATTATCAAGCTTGTATATATAAATATTCACAATTGTAACATTTTAAGCAAGATTGACACTGTGGTTAGAACTCTTACTGTGGTGGCTAGGGTTCTGTTCTGTTGCATTATTCTGTGGCTTTGTGATTCGTTGCCTCTCGTCTCGTTACCTTCTTTCATTGCATGTTGCGATGCCAGGAACTTAAAGAACTACAATTGTCGTGCGAGCAGTTGAACAAAGGCCACACTTTCTACATGGGTTCCTCCGCAGTTTATTTATTTTTTACTCAACAATGTGGACTTCTAATATCAGACAAGCCTGTTTGAACGGTCTGCTCTTAACTCTATCTATAACGATAGATTATTGTGTGCGTGTGCGTGTGTGTGTGAGTGTGTGTGTGAAAGGGGGCCCTCACTGGGCCCCTACTTGTCACATCTGCCGAGCCGTAGCAGCTGTGGGCGATGTCTGGTCGGACCAAAACAGGCGAACAACAAAAAACAACCTGGAGGAATCGTCCCCTGAGCCTCCACTCCTGCCCCCGAGCCTCCACTCCTGCCCCCGAGCCTCCACTCCTGCCCCCTCCAATTTACCCCAGCCCCCCTCCCCCCCCCCCCCATATACACCCTTAATTAGCGTAAAACAATTCTACATGCTTGGCTTAACCATTCCCCCTGGAACATGAGGGTGAGTTGTTATCCACTGCTGCCCCCCCTGCCCCCCCCCCCCTTCTCTTCCATGTGCACACACACGCACACAAACGGCACCCAGGAATGTTATTAAAATTCATGTTATGAAAAAAGAGTCCTTAATAAAAGCAAACAAGCCAATGCAATTAGCCTCTGCCAGGATTTATAGACCTCAAACGTGAAACGAGCATAAGGACTTAAAATGAATAAATGAAGAAAAGATTCACTTGTCAGAGAGGCTCACCACTGAAAGCATTTCCTGGCAATTTGCCTTTTTTAGGCATGCTTCCTATCTGCTGTCATGCTTCTTTAAAAAAAATAATCTGATATTATTATTTTAGAATGGTTTGTGTTCTGGCTGGTGACTGGTCACTGTTCTGCTGAGCTGCTTCTGTTGGACTGAATGTGGTGCAGAGGGAGCAGGAAGCTGAGTGACACTGAGAGAAGGATGGATAGAGAAGTAGAGAAGGAGGGATAGAGACAGGAGGGATAGAGAAGGTGGGATAGAGAAGGTAGAGATGGAGGGATAGAGAAGGATGGATAGAGAAGGAGGGATAGAGACAGGAGGGATAGAGAAGGATGGATAGAGAAGGAGGGATAGAGAAGTAGAGATGGAGGGATAGAGAAGGATGGATAGAGAAGGTGGGATAGAGACAGGAGGGATAGAGAAGGTGGAATAGAGAAGGTAGAGATGGAGGGATAGAGAAGGTGGGATAGAGAAGGTGGGATAGAGACAGGAGGGATAGAGAAGGTGGAATAGAGAAGGTAGAGATGGAGGGATAGAGAAGGTGGGATAGAGAAGGTGGGATAGAGACAGGAGGGATAGAGAAGGTGGGATAGAGACAGGAGGGATAGAGAAGGTGGGATAGAGAAGGTGGGATAGAGACAGGAGGGATAGAGAAGGTGGGATAGAGACAGGAGGGATAGAGAAGGTGGGATAGAGAAGGTGGGATAGAGACAGGAGGGATAGAGAAGGTGGGATAGAGAAGGATGGATAGAGAAGGTGGGATAGAGACAGGAGGGATAGAGACAGGAGGGATAGAGAAGGAGGGATAGAGACAGGAGGGATAGAGACAGGAGGGATAGAGACAGGAGGGATAGAGAAGGATGGATAGAGAAGGTGGGATAGAGACAGGAGGGATAGAGACAGGAGGGATAGAGAAGGAGGGATAGAGACAGGAGGGATAGAGAAGGATGGATAGAGAAGGTGGGATAGAGACAGGAGGGATAGAGACAGGAGGGATAGAGAAGGAGGGATAGAGACAGGAGGGATAGAGACAGGAGGGATAGAGAAGGATGGATAGAGAAGGTGGGATGGAGACAGGAGGGATAGAGAAGGTGGGATGGAGACAGGAGGGATAGAGAAGGTGGGATAGAGACAGGAGGGATAGAGAAGGTGGGATGGAGACAGGAGGGATAGAGAAGGTGGGATAGAGACAGGAGGGATAGAGAAGGTGGGATGGAGACAGGTGGGATAGAGACAGGAGGGATAGAGAAGGTGGGATAGAGACAGGAGGGATAGAGAAGGTGGGATAGAGACAGGAGGGATAGAGAAGGTGGGATGGAGACAGGAGGGATAGAGAAGGTGGGATGGAGACAGGAGGGATAGAGAAGGTGGGATGGAGACAGGAGGGATAGAGAAGGTGGGATGGAGACAGGAGGGATAGAGAAGGTGGGATGGAGACAGGAGGGCAGATGAGGAGAGGAAGGAGAGCTGGTGAGAGGAGAGCTGAGCGAAGCGGGAAACAGCCAGGGCCATTTTGTGCTGAGTCTGCTGTTCCTACTGGCTCCAGCTGGAACTGGGCCTTAGACTCACACACACAGGAGTGTGTGCGTGTGTGTGTGTGTGTGTGTGTGGGACAGGCACAGCTGCTGCAGGGGCCTTTACAAATGTAAAGAGGCTGTCAGTGTTTATTTCATCAGGCACACAACTGATGAGAGCCAAGTTGAAAAATCCACTGCTGTGTGTGTTTGTGTGTGTGTGTGTTTGTGTGTGCACGTGCGCACCAAAAAGAGGAAACAAAAATGGAGTAAGTAGGGGCCAAGCTGAGGCCTAAACAAGGTCTTGGCCTCTCCTCCGGCCCCCGAACTTTACCGTTAGAAAGGGGGCCTGGTGTCGGACCATGAGGGGGGCCGGTCCCCCCGCTTCATTTGAAGCTGATGTTGAGGTGACCAGACCAGTGGAATCTGGAACTAGACTTTTTAATTCACTTAATTTAGCTTTAGATTCACACACTTTAGAGTTTGACTTGTAATCTTTAAAAAATAAATAAAAGAAAGAAAGTACTTGGACTTGTTGTGGTGACATAGTGTTGCTCTAGCTAAGGTGTTTTTTTTAATGATGCTATATTTGATTTGGTAATTCAGCAGGTCAGGCGATGGCTGGTTGCTAAATTCCAAGTGTGCCACAATTTATGAAATGACTGATCATAAAGCGCATATCGTGACAGGTAGTGTGATGAATCACAAACCAATTCCAAAACAAATACATAAAAAACTATAAAAACAAAAACTACAGCCTGATCATCAGAAGTCCTCCTAAGCTGAGGTCTACATGTAGAGTCGTGGTTTAGTTTGGTGACAAGCTACAGGTTCACCCTTCCATGTCAGCAGGGAGTCAGAACCCCCCCCCCCCCCCCCCCCCCAGTGTGTCGTCAGCGTTCTTAACGGCTGTTACGCAACATGCACTTATCAGCTGTTGTCATGGCGCTATCTTCATGCACTCGTGTCACAGATCCTTGGCCCCCCTTCTGCCAACCAACCAAGCCAGCCCAGCTACCTCTGCTGGGGGGGGGGGGGGGGCACAACTCAAGTGTGTGTGTGTGTGTGTGTCTTCTGAAGGAAAAGGTGTGTTCTGCGAAGTGCTCCAGATAAGGAGCTGTGAGACGAGGCTGGAGAGGTGAAGCCTAACTTTCCCATGTGCTGGAGTCACGTACACCGTGCTGGCCAGCTCTCTCTCTCTCTCTCTCCCTCTCTCTCTCTCTCTCTCTCTCTCTCTCCTCTCTCTCTCTCTCTCTCTCTCTCTCTCCTCTCTCTCTCTCTCTTCTCCTCTCTCTCTCTGTGTGTGTGTGTGGGCATGTTCTGAGTGATTAATGGCCTTCTGCTTGTGTGGGTTGGGATGGAGGTGGGAGACAGAGACAGCTGCCTGGGCCCTTACAGGGTGTGGACTGCACACACTCCAGGAGAGAGAGAGAGAGAGTGTGTGTGTGTGTGTGGGGAGGTTATTTGTGATGAGAGAGCCAGTGTGTGTCGAGGCATCTGTCTGTTAGTGTGTTTTCTCCTGTGTTTATAGATGCAGTGTGTGTGTGTGGGGTGGTGGTGATGGTGTGGTTCTCCTGTGTTTATAGATGCAGTGTGTGTGTGTGTGTGTTGTTAAGGGCCACATCAGTTTATCTCCCACATCTAACCTTATCTAACCTGCAGAAGGCTGAACAATCACTTCCAGTTATAGCTTCAGCTGACCAGACACTAACTCCCATCTTAACGTGTCCCATTCTGTTATGAAATAGTTGCAGTTGGTCAGAGCAGCGAGCAGCAAGCTCTGTTAGCTTAACCCCCCCCCCCTCCTCCCTTCCTCCCCCCAATCAGGTAAATCCCTTATCATCACCCACTACCACACTGAGTACTGTTCACTGTTGCTAGGGGGAAAAAAAAAGAAGAAAAAAGAATGGCGACTCAGTCGCTATTGATTCACAATGCCACCTTGTCTTACTGTCTTATTGCCTGCCATGCTGGATTTAGCCTGATGGGAATGTGCAGCGAGGGGTAAGAAACACTCCTGCTACCCTCCCAAGACCTGTTTCCTTCAGTCTGCTGCTTTTTGTTGTTGTTGAAGATTTATTTTTACGTCTCGTCATTTGACTTCATGTCATGGAATATCACAGACAGCTGACTGACTTTGTTTTAGTATTTCAAGGTTAAAGCGGCCGTTGTAAACTAGACAGTTCAGTGATATTTGTTTATAGAATATCTGTGGATTTGAAATCGGTGTACACTCACAACACTGTCTTGTTGGCTACGGTGATAGGTCTTTGGATTTCCACCCAAGTCTAGTCATTCTGAAGGAAATATATGCTGAGTAATCCAACTGTCAATATAACTGTTGGCTTCCCCCCTGCCAGATAGATGCTAACACCCAGGACCTTTGGCCTGCTGTGGTCAGGTTTCAGCGCTGCAGCGGTGACTTGGCTCTGTCACACGCTTCCCTGTTGTCAAGAGCGCATCAACAGCAATGAAAGCAGCTCCTCTTCAATTCTGTTTCACCGTGTCGACCCTCGTCCGCAGCTTTCTGACCGTGCTAGCGAGTGGCTCCCCACAGCTTCCCAACGCTGCCTCCTTTTTTGGGGGGTCTGACTCTGGGGAGCTCTGGGTTCCTCCTCCTCCTCCAGAGCGGCACGGGCGAGCGCAGAGAGCGACGCTAGGTTTCCAACCGTCTGCCAACTTACTGGGGGGGGCTTAGTTTGGGTATTGAAGGGGGAAGATGTTGAGTGAGCCAGTTATTAATTCCTCACTAGGTAACGTAGGTAAGAGAGACAGTTACCCCCCCCCCCCCCCCCATCTGCTGCATGCCGTACTGAAAACGTTAGCAGGTGGAGAACTAGATAAATACCGCCTTGTTCCTTTTTGAAGTCGTTACTCTGTGGTGGGGGGGGGTAGTTGAGGATATCCTCGGCCAACATTAGGGGGAGAGGTGGTGGGGGAGAGGTGGTGGGGGAGAGTGGTGGGGGAGAGTGGTGGGGGAGAGGTGGTGGGGAGGTGGTGGGGTAGCGTGGTGGGGGAGGGTGGTGGGGGAGGGTGGTGGGGGAGAGTGGTGGGGGAGGTGGTGGGGGAGAGGTGGTGGGGGAGGTGGTGGGGTAGCGTGGTGGGGGAGGGTGGTGGGGGAGGGTGGTGGGGTAGCGTGGTGGGGGAGGGTGGGGGAGAGGTGGTGGGGTAGCGTGGTGGGGGAGAGATGGTGGGGGAGGTGGTGGGATAGCGTGGTGGGGTAGCGTGGTGGGGGAGAGATGGTGGGGGAGGTGGTGGGGGTAGCGTGGTGGGGTAGTGTGGAGTTGTTTTCCATATTCATGTGTGTGGTGTTAATCAACTGTTTGGCGGTTCAACAGACTTCTTGCCTGTCTCTGTTCTGACCTCAGTTCTCTCTCCTCTGTCTTTCTGCCAAAGTAAACTCTTCGTACATCGAGTTCTTCCTTTCTCACACACACGTCTCTTGGTGATTTCTCTTTTCAAGGGAACACATCCTTTTCCCCAGCAAGAACAGGCAGTCGATGTCACTGGTCAGCGGCCTACATTTACAATCAGTCATTTATGACTGAGACAGAGAGACTTACAGCACAGTACAGGGACATTCCCCCACTGAGGCAAGTAGGGTGAAGTGCATTGCCCAAGAACACAACATCATGTTGGCACAGCCAAGGTTTGAACCCAGAACCTTCAGATCACTAGTGCGATGCCCTAACCACTCAAGCCTCCTGACTTCCTCTAGATAGACTTCCTCTATCAGACCAGATATGAACCAACGCCTCATGAACTCCCTGTTTTCTTCTCACAGTTTTAGTGCGGAAAAAAATGGCTTCCGAGCACAGCTAACCACCTCCAGGCCTCTCAGCAGGGGGGCCCATGGGACCCCCCCCCCCCCCCGACACACACGCACACACACACACTTCCATGTAGTAAATCAAGGCTAAATCCATGCCTTAAAAACCAACAACCTGTGTCAGTATATTATAGCCTGTTATATGTATTTTACACCTGCCATTGCATAAAGGGTGTGATGTCAAAAGTAATGATTCAAGCACAAGAGTGTATTAACAAACTGAAGCATGCTGGGTAAACAGTCACACAACAGCAAGTTACCATAGTGACTGGAAGGTTTCCTTCATGCGACGTGCACATCGAGGTGGCCCTAACTACCCCGTTTCTATAGCAACTACTACGGTTTACCAGATCCTCCCCCCCCTCCCCCACTCCTCCCCTCCTCCCCCCACCCTTAGAAAGAGCACTTAGAAAGTGGCTGGAAGTATTTGGAGTAGCCAGACCAGCCTGTCATGCTAAGTTTACTTCCATAATGTGGACCAGCATGTTGGCATGTCTGTAATCCCCCTTACAGTCTCTGTTGTTGGGATCGGCCCAGCTCGACGTCCCCCATCATGGCAGACCTTTTCTCCAACTGGAACTTTCAGTGTTTGTCAGTTATATTTCGACTCCCATTCGCACAGCACATCCTCTGGTACTGGGAATCCAGAGTCTGTCTGAACACCCCCCCCCCCCCCCCCCTGCTGTACTCATCATTCTGTCACCCTGTGTGACGTGGTGTTCAGACCCCCCCCCCCCCCCCCCCGGTCACTGGTGTCTGAACACTGCTGCTGTTCTGGAACTCTGTGTATTCTTTCTGGGTGAAACGGTTTATTTGGACTAATCTGATGCACAAACGATGCATGTGACAAGGTAGTCAGGCCTTAGTTTGCCTCCATCCAAGGTTTGGCTGTCTCTGTGTGTCAGTCTCTCTCTGTGTGTGTGTGTGTGTGTTTTTCTGGCCCCCCTCTGGGTCCCCTCTCAGTCTCAGGCTGCAGGCTTTGCCTTTGTGTGTGTGTGTGTGTGTGTGTGTGTGTGTGTGTGTGATGCGCGCGCACGTGTATGAAACAAGAGATGGAGCCTCTGTTCTGAGGAGAACAGCCTTTTATTAATCGCTGGTTCTACCATGGAGAGAAGACAGACTGGGTCCAGAACTGGAACTCATCTGGAAATAAAACATGAAAAACGAATCGTTAGTGAGAATTGTCTGTCTTGTTTCCTGCCCTGGGTTCAGTGAAGGTCCAGTGTTCAGGTATAAAGCTCTAAAGCTAAATCTGCTGCGATGGTTTGTCGTGAACAGTTGATTGTCCGTGTTGAGCGAGCTTTCCTGTTGTATGACTGGAGAGATCACGGTGTCTTAGCCTGGATCACATCCACACTGATCTCATTCCATATACCACATGATCAACAGGAATAGAATCCTTGAATCATTTTCCTCTTGTTCTTCCCAGAACGGTTTGTGTTTGTGTTTGGTTGTGTGTGTGTGTTTGGTTGTGTGTGTGTGTTTGGTTGTGTGTTTGGTTGAGTCACAAGCAAAATGGCTCAGGCCTAGACTGATGGTGTGTTGGTGTTTTCAATGCTGTCAGATCTTCTCCTCCTCTCCTACGCATGAGAGCTGCCCCCCCCCCCCCGCCTTTCCTGTCAACCGTCACTTTAGCTGCGGTGGTCTCATCCATTCCCACCGCAGTAACTGGTGATCTTATCTTTCTGCCATCTGTATTACGCTGAGCCACCCTTCACTCCGAGCTCCAAGCCCCCCAGCCCCCCCTCCAAGCCCCCATCCTTGTCCTTTGTCCCTGCTGAGGAGGCGTTCCTGGGCCACGCATATTAGCAGGTTCTCTCCTGTGTTTATTTCAAGTGCTCAACAAAAGGACATTTTCCTTTGATTTCCATCTCCTCATTATAGGATGATATTAAAGTTCTGGATAGATTTCTGTTGAACTGGGCAGCCACACATAATCCCAGCCTCTGTCCTCCTCCTCCTCATCATCCTCCTCCTCTATTTAAATAGGCTCTTATGTATTCAGGCCAGCTAATCGCTCAGCGCTTGACTCTGCCATCCACAGTACAGTCTGCCCCCCCCCCGCCTCCCTATCTCTCTCCATCTCTTCCTCTCTCCCTCCATCTCACCTTCCCTCTCTCCCCCATCTCTCCATCTCTCTCTGTTTTCTGCCTCCTGAAAATCGATCCAGCCCTCGTTTTATGGCTCGTGAATTTCTCTAAGAGCTTCATGCAGCTCCCCAAAATGTTCTTGCTGTTTTTCTTGGCATTTCCACGGTTCATTTTTTTTTATTGATGCTAAAGGAAAATGTACAGTAACTTCAAATATATAGGATAGTAAATTAAATTATGTTTATCGCTGTTTACTTGTCACTTTATACTCTTCCCCTGATATCACTAAATCCCCTGTTCTAAACAGGTCATAGTCATCACCAGGGCTGTCATTGTGTTTCTTGTTAACCTACGACTCGCTAACAAATTAAATTCATATGGTTGATATGACAGTTATTGAGACACACTCAATAACAAACACACATTTATTTGATCTCTCTCCAGTGTTCCTCATTCCTGGAAAAGGCCTCAAGGTCACCCAGGGAAGAGGGAAGGCTTTTGTACTTCCTGTGACCCTCTGACCCCACATGGGCCTTTACAGGCGCGGACAAAAGAGGCTTAGCATGTCCCCGCGCCGCTGCGCACCCACGCACTGCATCATGGGACATGGTCTATGCTGAGGGCTTCACCAGTCGAGTCACAACGCTCCTCACTGTCGCATGCCTGCCCCACCCCTGCCTGCTGTTTTTGTAGTCAGCTACAGTCTCCCTGCCTGCCTGTCTGTCTGTCTGTCTCCCTGTCTGTCTGTCTGCCTGTCCGCCTGTCTGTCTGCCAGACAGATCCCACCTGTCTGTAGTTACCTTCTCCTGACTGTGTGTTAAAAGAGTTGGGACTAGAATGAAAGAGTAGCGATGCAATGCTGCTGTGTGCCTATTGTGTCACTCACTACTGACCGACTGACTCACACACACACTCTCTCTGTCTCTCTCTCTCTCTCTCTCTCTCTCTCTCTCTCTCTCTCTCTCTCTCCCTCTCTCTCTGGTCTGAAGTGTCGTCTCTGATATCATTCTAGAAGGAGGATGATCCCTCACTTCCTGTTAGTGCTGCTCGAACCCTTTTTGTCCCCCTGCCAAAAGGCTTCATTGAAACAAAAAATGGAATAATGAAAAATGTGTCGTCGAGGCCGCTGGATTAAAAGTGTGTATCTGTGTTGGAGGGAGAGAGAAAGTATGAAACATTGACTTATGAACAGCGGTGCCGGCATAATTGTGTATTATTATTATAATAATTATTATTATTATAGTAACTTTTTATGATTCATAAAAAAAGATGCTTGCATCCTGGAGGAGGAGGAGGAGGAGGGGGGGGGAGGGGGAGGCGGAGGCGGATAAGGAGGAGGGGGAGGCGGAGGGCGGAGGCGGATGAGGAGGAGGGGGGAGGGGGGGGAGACGAGGAGGGATGGCAAAGCCAGTCTGCTGGGGCTGTTAACACCTCTTCCTTTACACAAGGGGGCGGGGGGCGTCTCCTAGCTACCTTGTTACAGGAAGAAGGGGGGGGGGGGAGGGGGGGGGTTTAGAGGACCACATTGATGCCCCCCCCCCCTGGCTGGTGGTCTCAGCTCTCTGTGGATGTGGGCCGAGTGCTTTACTCTGCCTGCCTGTGTGTGTGTGTGTGTGTCTGACTGAGAAGTAGGTCAGCGTACAAAAAAAAACCTTGTTCAACTCTGAACAGACCAAGCAGCTTGAGCCTGTGTGTGTGTGTGTGTGAGTGAGAGTGTATGCACACGTGTGTGTGTGTGTGTGTGTGTGCAGTGCTCTGGGTTTTCTCTTTTACCGTGCATTTCCTTCCGCCAGCAGCCAGCTTGACCTCCCGCTTCTTCTGGACTGCCAGGCAAGGGGCCCAGGCAGGTGTGTGTGTGTGTGTGTGTGTGTGTGAGGCAGATAGAGCTGAACCCCAGGGTAGAGCGAGCTCTGTTCATTGTCGATCTGAGGGAGACAGTTGTGAGCAGGCTGGCGGCAGGCAGGAGCCTGTAGAGAAGCACAGAGGTGCAGGAGATGGATGACAGAGCAGAGCTGTCCAGGAGCTGCAGCCCAGGCAGGGTTAAGTCTGGGAGGGAGAGAGGGGAGGGGAGGGGAGGGGGGGGGGGGATACGAGCGAGCAGCACTAGGTGCTGGAGAGAGAGGGAGCCACTGAAAGGGCGAGCGAGCAGCATGCCGCTGTTGTTAGGCGACAGAATGGAAGGGTGGGAGGAGCCTCACGCCTCCCTGGTCCAATCCCTGCCAAGCTTCCTGTCTGCTCCGCCGCCCGATTGGCTTAGCAGGCAAGGGCAGGAGAACAAAGTGGTCTTGATGGGTTAGCGAGCAGGGCTGGGTGTCTGTGGGGCTGGGGGAGGGGAGGGGAGTGCTGTCAGCCCCTGGGGAGAGGCAGGGGTGGAAATGGATAAGAGAAGGAACCAGAGCTGGTATGGTACCGTCATGGCTGTCCAGCGCTCTGTAGTCCTGCATTGTAATCCCTGTGCAAGGCTGTGCCCTGCCCTCGCTGAGCACAGCTGAACACAGCTCAGTGTTCAGATATCTTCTGCTCCTCCAGCTCAGTGTTTGTGTGTGTGTGTGTTTGAGTCTCTGTGTGTGTGTGTGTGTGTGTGTTCTTGAGATCAGGCTCTTTTCTGTCACTTTAAGAGGGGCTTCAAAGTGCAGCCCAACACAGTGAGCGACCTTGTGGAACTTCCAGAATGTTGTGAGCTTCATGGACGCTGCCTCCTCCTTGATATCAGAGGGTGGATATGTGACGTGTGTGTTGGACTGAACAGCAGAAACTCGCTGGTTGTCAGTGTGACGATTGTTTTTCTTTTGGGGATGAGGAAGAGATCGTTACGTCACTGTTGTTCTTTCAGAATGACTCCGGAAAGCAGATAATGAAAGTATGCAAAGCGCCTCCATCTCTTTCACCACAAGCTCAAGAATCCCCCTTTTACTGAATATCAGAAGCCTCCTTCTGGTGAAGCAGCGTCCAATGAAAGCCTCCTTCTGGTGACGCCATCATGCCAGTCCTTTCAGTGGGAGTGCTGTTCTGACTGGATATAGCAGAGTTGGGTACAGGGTTTCCTGAGGGATGTTGCAGGGACGTCACTTCTAGCTGGCCTTGACTTTCTCTCTTTCAGTTCCTCAGCCTTCCTGTTTGTAACCAAACTCCCTCCTAAACACTCGTCTACAGATGCCTGATCTTCCAGTCAGATCAACGATAGTAAGATGATCAGCGATTACTGTCTGTGTTGTATCAGTTTAGCGTGTTCTTATACCCCCCCCCCTCACTCCTCCCCCTCACTCCTCCCCCTCACCACGTCTGACAGGAAACCTGTGATCAGTTCAGGGTTTCACTATGAGGAGGATGTGAAGAGGCAGCGCAGGTCTGCCTCAGCGGAGCCTCAGTGAAACATCACATCACGTCACAGGAAGTAGACTGGCCTTCCCCGGAACTTGATTTCCCCTTCGAAACATTACAACTCTGTATTCTGTTTTCCCCTCTCTCTTCCCTCCACCCCTCTGCTGGAGTGGTCAGAGCGAACAGAGCAGGCGGGGGTCTGAAGTGTGTCATTATGACTGCAGGACCCCTCTGACGGCAGCTACTTCTCTGTGTGTGAGCTGGGGATGTTGCGTTGGTATGGTAACCGAGTGTTCAGCTCTCCGGCTGTCTGGGAGGAGGAAGTGTTGTCAGGCTCCAGCGTGTCACAGCAACAGACAGGAGGAAGACATACAGTAACCCTGGAGACAGTGACCCTGGAGACGGTGACCCTGGAGACGGTGACCCTGGAGACAGTGACCCTGGAGACGGTGACCCCGGAGACAGTAACCCTGGAGACGGTGACCCTGGAGACAGTAACCCTGGAGACAGTAGGGAGGGTAGCTGAGGTGCATGCTGCCTCCTCCAGCTCCGTCTGTAGCTGGCCTTGGCATCAGGTGTTTTTGTTGGGGGGGTGTTGATTTTTCCAAATCGAATTTCCTGGAGTTCTTCTCAGTCATGTGATGTCTTGTATCTGGTGTATTCTGAGGGGAAAAACTGGTCACATGACTGAATGATCCCCCCCCCTCGATTTGATCTTCATCCTTGTTTCCCCCTTGCTCTCTAAAAGGATATTGCAAAGGCTCACTCTCTTCTGTGTGCCCCCCCCCCCCCCCCCGGTGACGTATGGGGGTCTGTTCTTACAATGGGCACACTGTAAGGCTACATCTCCCTGCTGTATTCCCACTGTAACTAGAACACAGGGAACATTTCTGGATAATGCTCACTCTGGGCAGGGTTCCATCCCACCCCCCCCCCCCCCCTCCCCCCATTAAGGGTGGGAAGATGTGGCTGATCAGGGAATTCATATTTCCTGGCTAGTATTACACTACCTGGGGGGGGGGGGGGGGCAGACTTATTGTCAGTGTGGTTAGAGCAGCTATTGATGTATTGCTGAGGTTAGCCTGACCCATCAACGCTGAGTGGTTTGGGATTCAGCGAGGAGGGAGGAGGAGGGAGGAAGAGGAGGAGGAGAAGGGGGAGGAAGAGGTGGGTCACAGCTCTAAAACCTGGCTCCTCTGAACAAGGACTGACTGGGAACCCTGTGCTGCCATTACTGAGGAGGAGGGGGAGGGGGAGGGCTTACAGACAGAGGACAGGAAGGAAGACAGGATAAAGGAGAGGGAAGTGGGGGGGGAGGGGGAAAGATCAATGCCTACTCCCTAAATAACCAGCGTTTAAGCCTGTACTTTAGCATTGTGGTTTCTGTGTGCAGACAGTAGTAATTAACCTGTCTCCAGTATCTCTGACCACTCCCCTGTACACACACACACACACACACACACACACAAAACTCCCTTAGTAGCCACACCAGACAGTAAGACGACAAACCCTCATCTTACCCCCCCCCCCTCTCTGCCCTCACATTATCACACACAGCCTCCTGCTCATCTTACCCCCCCCCCCCCTCTCTGCCCCTCACATTATCACACACAAGCCTCTTCCTCATCATGTCCTCCCCCCCCCCCCCCCGCCTCCTGTATGAGAGGAGGCCCTCTGGCCTCTTCTAGTGGAACCCTTGGTTTGCCGTGGCAACGAGCATGGCCAGACTGCAGTCGATAAGAGGTGCCTTCTGGGAGTTGTGGTTTCGTGGGTCGGAGTTCTGGTGTCTCTGCACACCGCGCCCACCTCAGGGTGCATGCAGAGGTCAGAGAGAGGTCAGGGAGAGGTCAGGGAGAGGTCAGCGGTACACGTCTCGTTTGAACGGTTCTGGATCCTGAGATCTTTTGGGCAGGTCTCACCTCAACGTTGTCATCGGCCCTCAAGCAGCAACAGAAAACACGGAGAAACGTTTTCCCCCCTGTGAAAGAGTCACGCACTGTATCTCATGGTTTCTGGGGACCAAAACCCCAGCCTGGTTTTCCCATGACCCTCCTGCAGGCCAACACACACCCTGGACCTGCTGCTCTGCTAGGCAGTGATAAGAGAGACTTGACGCCATCAAGCCCAGCTCACTGACGCCCGGTCCAGCTCCAGAATCATCCGTCACTTCTTAGGCTACGTCCACCCACAAAGCCCCACTTCCTCTGGCGGGTACCTCACTCCTTAAGAGACCCTGCGAAGGAAAGAAGATAGGAGGAGAGGAGGAAGGAGTTTCCTGTCCTGATAAGGAAGTGAACAATTAGAATAGGGGGGGGACCTTGGTGTACAGCCCCCACACCATGCAGCCATGCATGGGAAATATGGTTTAAGAAAGAAATCTTAATGTGAAATTGCTTACTTGTCATTTTTCCAGGCCTCGACAGAACTAATAATACTGTACTTAAGTGGTTAAAAGCGTGAAGTAAAAAAAAGGATAAGAAAGGAGACTGGGGGGGGGGGGGGGGGGGGGGGGAATAGCTAAAGAATCTGGCATCTCCCCCCCCCCCCCCCCCCCCCCCATCGTGTTTCTGAAGTGCTGAGTCTTAGTTCACTCTTCTCCTCTCCCCCTCCTCTCTCCTTCCTACTGAGCCAGGAACATGTACCCATGAGAACCTCGGCTTTCCGTTGAATAATAATGACAGGGATTTGGATTAAGCGTGACTCTGAAATTCTCTGACTCAGGCCTGAATTGCCTCACCTCGCTCTGCTCACCCCTTCCTTCCTGTGGCGCGTCATGTTCCCATGTGGGGCTGTGTGACCTAGACGAACGCTCCTTTGATTCATCACGTCATCACTCATCACGTCATCACTCATCACGGTCCAGAACACACGCAGGTTAGCAACCGCAGCGGCTGTCATGGTTACGGCTCGTCTGTTTGAGAGGACGCTGATGTGAGCAGACCCCTCAGCTCGGGTGGTCATGGTGCTGTTTGATGAGCTCACAGCCCCACAGTCTCACCCCCTGTTGATGCAGCTCAGACGGTATAGAAGGAGAGGTTTCAGGCTGCTGCTTCAGGTCTCCAGGCTGCTGGTCTACTGGCTAACTGGACACAAGTGGAGCCTCTAATGTCCAGATCTGTTATTCTGACCTCGGCATGTTTCAGGACTTCAGTGTGTGTGTGTGTGTCAGGGCTGTGTTTAGGATTTCCTCCTGACTTGCGTGCTCTCATATTTTCACAAGCTGGATTTGGATCACGACAACCTCCCAAGTCATGTGACTCTTTCAGCCATCAGGGTAGCAGATGGGCATAGAAGAAGGTGTGTGGGGTGGGGGGGGGGGGGGGGGTGGGGGGGTGTCTCCTGGGTGGGCTGAAGAGGAACTGTGTCAGACGGTGGTCAGGTTGACTCACCATTCAAAAGCTGGGCTGAGGCTGGAGCAGACACCAGCCCCCCCAGCCTGGCCCTCAGTCACGTGCCCCCAAACTGTTTGGCCTCTGGCTGTGGTCGCCCAGGGTCATTGGGAAATGAACACATGTTTGACTCATGGGATATGTAGGAGAATAGATTTGAATCAGGACTCCAAGGGGCTTCTGGTTTGTATTAGAAGCCAATTAGGGCAAGGCCACTTCGGCCCGATAACGAGCCGCAATTAGTTTAAGAAATGGCATTAGGCCTCTCAGGAAATTGTCTGCAGACGTCTCCTGGATGTGTACACTCCCCCCCCCCTGCTGTGATGGCTAGTTAGTCTGAATCTCAACCCCCCCCCCCCCCTTCCTTCTCCAAACCCTTTTATTCTTTTATTTGTCCCTATATGGCACATCTCCATCTCACACATGATTGGCTAGATCTGGTCCATTTTGAGGGGGAGGAGGGGGGGGTGTTTTTGGACTTGCAGCTGTACAGGGGGAGGTCACAGAGTTTGGATTGACCAGGAAGTGAAGCACGTGGGGGGTGGGGCCTAGGGCAGGGGGCGGGACTAGGGCAGGGGCGGGGGCTAGTCGCGCATGCTTGCATGTGAGCCTGTTTGAAGCCTGACGTCCTGCTGTGGATTTCTTTCTGTCTCAGAACATTTGGAGTTTTCCAGATTTAACCTTAAAGACCCGACTCTGAACAGAGTTGATGTTCCTATTGGGGGGAGGGGGGGGGGGGAACACATGGAACCTTTAAAGTCAATGGAATGTCGTTCTGTCCCTCTAGTCAACAATAAATCTGTATGAGGACACCAGAATTTCCGTACTGTAGTGTGGAGTGCGTCCTAGCTGGATACTTTAAGGCTCTGTATTGTCCATGGGTAATCCTGCAAAGCAAACATGGTCTGAGGAAGCGGTCCCTTTACCGTGCGCTTTAGTGAACAGGGGAAGATCAAAGCTCTCATGTCGTGCGTTACTGTGTTTTAGTCACTCCAGTCGCTGTGTACAAATTGGCTCAGAATTGGGTGAGATAGATGCTGAGGGTATGGGAGGGAGGGAGGGAGGGAGGGAGGGAGGGAGGGAGGGAGGGAGGAGGGAGGGAGGGAAAGAGAGAGCAATACAGAGATTGAGCTCCACTGCTTATCCCCCATCTGCCCCTCCTAGTCTCAACCTGTCATCATTAATTTATAATTGGCAGCCGATGGAGGTTGAGGCGAAATGGTGTGTGTTCGGTGTGGGGGGGGGGGGGGGTCGAGGAGGGTCGGGAGAGAGAGAGAGTGGGCATGGTAACGGCATGGTAACGGCATGGTAACGGCATGTATGCCCTAGTTTTTCCAAGTCCCTGCTCCTAAGAGGTAACTACTGATTTCCTCTCGAGCTGTGTGTGTGTGTGTGTGTGTGTTCTAATGGAGCCAGCTTGTCACTGGCAGCACATCAAGATCGCTCCTCTCCTCACTCACCCTCATCTTCCCTCCACGTCTGTCTGTTCATCATCTTGTCTGCATGCTGACTCACACACGCTCTACACTAGACACCCTGGCCTGTGTGTGTGTGTGTGTGTGTGTGAGCCAGTCTGTCACAGTCTTCACCCACTCATCTTGTCCCTGCCTGGTGTTCCTCTCAGCTCCTCCTACATGCAGCCTCCATTGAGGGGGATCGTTCACTTCATGTAGGATGAAAGGAAGAGAAATATACCAAAGAGACGACATTAAAGAGGATTCTTTCTGTTCCCAGACAGGTTTTGAAACGACACACCGGTGGAACTGTTATCAAGCAAGCGTTTGTTTGACTCCTCAATGATGGAGATGTTTTTAAAATGGATTTTTAGTGAAAATCTTCCCTCCATCTTACAGACATACAGGCTTCCGTCCTCTGACAACCAGGAAGGGGATATTTGGGGGAATGAATGTGCAGATTCCAGGAGATCTCTGCCCCTTTAGCTGTTAGACGACACGTGCTAGTGCTGTTAAAGTGTATTCAGCAGTATGGCTGTTCCCTGGTTCAGGCGGGAGTGAAGCTCAGAGGATAGAGCAGGTACAGAGCAGATCAGAGATTGCAGGTTCAAATCCCCCCAGTGCTGAGCATTGCTTATGGCTTCTAAAAAAAAAAAGAATGGCTACCTTTTATTTATTATTGTACTATAATTGTTACGCTTTTCCACTCCCACTCACTCACCCCTCCTCTCAAATTCTGCCCAGTTGAAACATTTAAGCCAGTGTATCCTAACATTAGCATACAGCAAGGTCTTAGTATTAGCTGTTTCACTTTGGAATAACAAAGACCAGGCGGAATAATCAATGGCAGATTACCTTGTGCCACTGCCTGGGGTTTTACATGGAAGCCTGTTTAATCCTGTTCTTTTGTATCGATTAATCAGCCATTGATTTGACATGGAGACCTCGGGAGTGGGAGTGGGGGGTGGGGTGGGGGGGGGGTCAGCACTTCTAAACGGGGCCGGTCTTGAGGTCTGAGAGGTCTAAAACGGCTCTCAGTATTTTGTAGCTTTTTTTTTTCATTAGTACAGATGGTACAGAAGTGTGACCTCATCTCAGTCCCCCCCCCGCCTGCTCTATTTCTATCTATCTCTATCTCCGTCTCTTTCTCTTCCTCCATCTCTATCTACTGTATCTTTATCCCTTTCCTGTTCTCTCTCTCTCTCTCTCTGCCCCCCTCTATTTCTGCCCCCATCCCCTGTTTCTCTCTCTTTCTCTCTCTCTCTCTCTCTCTGCCCCCCCTCTCTCTAGCCCTCTGGTTATCTAGGAGCTCCGTCCTTAATGCACTATCGACCTGCTCTGCTGTGCTGTGCTCTGCTGTGCTCTGCTCTGCTCTGCTCTCTCATCAGGAGGAGGCTGGGGCTCTGCTGCTGGGGGCCTGGGGACTCTGCTGGTGCTGGGGGCCTGGGGACTCTGCTGCTGGGGCCCTGGGACTCTGCTGCTGCTGGGGCCTGGGACTCTGCTGCTGCTGGGGGCCTGGGACTCTGCTGCTGCTGGGGGCCTGGGACTCTGCTGCTGCTGGGGGCCTGGGACTCACCCTCAAGAGGGGCCCAATAGTGCCGGCACCAGGCCCCAGGGACCATGAGGGCCACACACAGGGACACACAATGATGATGTCACAGTCTGGCTGCTAGCAGACATGTTTCTGTATCCAATCACGGCTCTCCCTCCGGGGGAGTCGCCACGGTGACTGGACTTCCAGGATGATGAATGACAGGGCTGCTCGGGGGGAAGGGGGGGGGGGGGGGGTGAGTCAGGGGGGGAGAAGGGGGAGGGGGGGTTGACTTGGCTCTAGGGGGCTCCTGGGAAGCTACCAGCTCATGATGATTTTGTGACTGGAGGTAAACCTGAGTTCTCAAGCTTGTCTGGAGGGATCAAGGGCAGTTTATTATGAAAGTGTGTGTGTGTGTGTGTGTGTGTGTGTTGGCTGCAACACAAATGAACACCATCAGTCAGCGCACCCCCCCCCCCTCCCTCCGCCGCCACGGAATGTTACATATCACAATTACTGCACTCACACTCTCACACACACAGAGAGAGACACACACACACACACTCTCACACACACAGAGAGAGACACACACTCACACACTCTCACACACACAGAGAGAGACACACACACTCTCACTCTCACACACACAGAGAGAGACACACACCACTCTCACACACACAGAGAGAGACACACGCACTCTCACTCACACACACAGAGAGAGAGACACACACACTCTCACACACACAGAGAGAGACACACGCACTCTCACTCACACACACAGAGAGAGAGACACACACACTCTCACACACTCATGCAGCACCATAGCACACTCATATTAATAACAGTCATTCTTGGCTTGCTCACCAGCGCTGACTGACGAGGCAGGAAGTTGTGGAGTTAAGTGAGATGTTGTTCTGAAGCTTCCCTGGATTGGTGCATCACGTCATGGGGGCGTGGCCCAAAACAAACTGAGACAGGACGTTTTTCCAACAGTCCAGATCCTTCATCTGCAGCAGGGCGGTGTGGATGTGTGTGTGTGTGTGTGTGTCTCTCTGTGTGTGTGTGTGTGCATCTCTCCAGTGGTCAGCAGCTGACAGTAAACACCCTGTGAGCAGCACATGGGCACATCGCTCACCATGTGAACATGCCTTCCACTGAGCGAGGGCATGACCAGCCTACACACACACACACACACACACACACACTCTCACGCTCACACACACACTCACACACTCTGGGCTCAGGTTGTCAGTATAACAGTATATGGAAGTCACTGCTACTGCTGTCGTTGGTGTGAAGTGTCAGCAGAGAGTGAGCGAGGCGGCCGGGGACATTCTGTTCATCACTCTCATGTTTAGCAAAGCCCAGCAGAGCAGGGGGGGGGCCACAGGGGGGGCCCGCAGGGGGGGGACCCACGGGGGGGCCCGAAGGGGGGGACCGCAGGGGGGGACTGCAGGGGGGGCCCACAGAGGGGGACCGCAGGGGGGGTCACAGGGGGGGACTGCAGGGGGGGCCACAGGGGTTCAGCTGGGGTGCCAGTCATCTGGCTCACATGAGTCCAGGAGGGAGAGAGGGAGATCCTCTGTGCTGCTGAATACATGAATGGAGGCTATGCTACGCTAACACACAGTAACCTGTCACACACACACACACACTTCTCCCCATTCCAGGGAATGTGTGTTATAATAACAAATTTGAGCTGGGGGGAGGGGGCGGGGCCAGTCTGGCTCCTGGCCCACATTCCACTCTGATGAGATCCAGAGCCAATCGGCCGCTGCGGCTATTAATAGATTCCACAGGCCACAACGTCTGTATTAATATGAGTGGAACTAAATCCCTCATCGGTTTTGGAAATGGGGTTGTGGGAATCATGTTAGTATGTATTTCCTTTCTCCCACCACCCCCCCCTCACCCTCCTCCACACCACCCCCCCTCACCCTCCTCCACACCCCCCCCCCCCTCACCCTCCTCCACACCACCCCCCCTCACCCTCCTCCACACCCCCCCCCCCTCACCCTCCTCCACACCACCCCCCCTCACCCTCCTCCAAACTCTTTTCCAGCACTTTCTGACAGGGTTCATCAGCGTTCGCTCACTCTTGTTTTCCCGTGACGTCAGGAGTCGACAGACGTGTCGTATGTTCTGCTTTGATCTGGTTGGGCAGCATCTGTAGGAGGAGGGGGGGAGGGGGGGAGAGGGGGGAGGGGTGGGGGGGTGTACAGGGAGGACTGTGATGGGTTAAGCGCGCAATGTCTTGTGTTTCTATTGTCTAATGCAGGCTAACACTGTCTGTGGTGACAGAGTCTAGAGACCCTCCTCTTCCTCACCCCCCCCCCCCCCCTGTTTGTTTCTGCTCAGTTAGGACTTGGGAAATAGATAAAGAAGCTATTGATCTTGTGTTGAAGAGGTGTGTGTGTGTGTGTGTGTGTGTGTGTGTGTGTGTGTGTGTGTGTGTGTGTGTGTGTGTGTGTGTGTGTGTGTGTGTGTGTGTGTGTGTGTGTGTGTGTGTGTGTGTGTGTGTGTGTGTGTGTGTGTGTGTGTGTGTGTGTGTGTGTGTGTGTGTGTGTGTGTGTGTGTGTGTGTGTGTGTGTGTGAGGCTGAGATGGTGGATATGCCAGTTCCACACACAAAGGGCCCTGTGCGCTCATTAGCTGGCCCATGTCTGTCTGTGTGCCTGTGTGTGTCTGAGTGTGTGTGTGTGTCTGAGTGTGTGTGTGAGTGTGTCTGAGTGTGTGTGTGTGTGTGTGAGTCAGGGTCCTATGGGAGCAGGTAAGGGCTTGGCTTGTGTGCAGTCTCTGTGGTCGAGCCAGAGCTCAGCTCTTGTCTGAGCGCCACCTCTGCCAAAATGTGGTGTCTGAAGAGGGCTGGCATCGCCACGGCAACCCCCCCCCCCCCCCCCCCCCCCCAGACAGCCTGTCTTGTGAGAGAAGGGGGCGCTGTGATGACAGAGCGCTGCCGCTTCTCAACTTCCTCCCCTTAACTCCACTCACCTTTATCTGCTCCCCCCTCCTCTCCCAGCTCTCTCTCTCTCTCTCCTGTCACACACTCCCTCGCTTGCTGGCAGCTGAGAGAGAACGAGAGAGAGAGGAAGAGGGAGAGGAAGAGAGAGAGAGAAAGAGAGAGAATCCCCCATCCAAAAATGAACCTGTTTCCTTCGCTGCTGCTGTTTGGGGCTCACAGCTGATGAAAACACTCCACTCAGCGTTTTCCAAAGAGCTGTTGCTATGGTCACTAGGGGAGAGAACCTGGCTGGCTGCCAAGCTCTGGGGGAACCAGGGAGGGAGGAGGGGGGGGAGGGAGGAGGGAGGAGGGAGCAGGGAGAGTCTGGGGGAAGGAAAAGAAAGCTACACACAACACCAAGTTTCAGCAAAATCTCTGGTCTGCACCCTGAGGTCAGACTGCTCTGTACTGTAGAGGTGTGTGTGTGTGTGTGTGTGTGTGTGTGTGTGTGTGTGTGTGTGTGTGCGCGTGCGTGCGTGCGTGCGTGCGTGGGAGAGAGAGGGAGACACCAGAGTCTCCATCTGTATTCGGCCTGATGCCAGACTAAGAGAGAGTGCATGCCAGCTACTGACATTTGTGATTGGTGTTTACCTGGCAATCTACAGCACACACACACACACACACACACACACACACACACTGTTGTCACGTTGTGTCTTGGATAGGAAACAGTTGCTACTTCCTCTCTGTAAGTTAGCATGGTCAGTTCACAGTGACTTAAAGATCTTGAGGTTTTGTGAATGTCTGTGTTATGAAGTGTACCCCTGTATTTATTGACTTCCAACATATAAAGGCTTTAAAGGCATCGTTGGTCTGCAGTGTGTCCTTACACAGTAAAGATTGCTTGTTAATATTCCCCCAGTTTCTTCGCCAGATCAATAACATACTATTGTTAGAACTCCCAACATTCAGCTTGTTAACGAGGACTACCAAAGCCATTTGTTCAATAATAATGTTTCTTAATAAAGCCTTTGTTTGTCAGTCTTGTACTAATCTCATTTCCCTTTGTCATTAGTCTGGTTCAGCTTCAGAAGGTCCTGGTGCAGTGCACAGGCAGTGAAGCCAGGTTATTAATGCTGTGGAACTCCACAGAAGCCTGCTTTAGGATTAAACTGACCGAAAGCAAAATCTTCCACCACTGAAGCCCATTTTAACCCTACAGGGTTAACCCCCTCAGTGGAATTGAATCTATTCTTTTATGCAGTGGGATGCAGACTTTGATGCAATGCATAGCCCCAAGTAGGGTATTGCTTTATTTACATTAGGCCCAGAGAGATTCAATTACACCAGTGGTTATTTACAGCAGACGGAATTACATTTGGGATGAAGAGGGCTCTGTCCATGACCTCTGACCCTGTTCACAGTAACCTCATGCTAGCCTGCCTGTCAGTCTGTCTCCCCCAGTGTAGCTGCTGCTAACATGCCTCCTGCTGTGTTTGCTCTGCAGGATGATAGTGATGGCATCCCCTGGTCAGAGGAGCGGGTGGTGAGGAAGGTGCTCTACCTCTCTCTCAAGGAGTTCAAGAGTGCTCAGAAGAGGCAGCTGGACGGAGATGGAGGCAACAATCTGGACGGTACGTTGCCCCCCCCAACCCCCAACCTATTTCACAGAGGCTCCACAATAATACAGCCTTGTTATGACACAAGAAGTGGGTGGGGGGGGAGGAGGGAAGGTAGGGAAGACGAGGATACGGAGAAAGACCAGCTTGTCTATGTCTCTCTGTCTCTCTTTCTCTCTCTCTCTCTCTCTCTCTCTCTGTCTCTCTCTCTCTCTCTCTCTCTGTCTCTCTCTCTCTCTGTCTCTCTGTGTCTATGTCTCTCTGTCTCTCTGTCTCTCAGTCTCTCCCCCCCCTCTCTTCTCTCAGCATGGTCGCTCCAGGCCTCCTTAGGCCTTTTTAAGTAGCAGTGGGTAGCCGACCTTATCGTCTGAATAAGAATGAGCTGTTAGAAAGGGTGTGTGTGTGTGTGTGTGTGTGTGTGTGTGTGCACATACGTGAAGAGGTCGTCCATTTTGGAAGCGGTCGTTCAGGGATGGTTTGAATCTTCCATGATGTCACAGGTGGAGGGATGAGTGTACCTGCTGCCTCTACCCTCCAGAAGGGATGAGGACCTGCTGTAACCTCTCCATGAACACAGCATGTTACACCTCCTCTACGCTCACCCCCAACACACACACACACACACACACACACACACACACACACACTCCCTGAATCTATTCAGAGCCAGAGAGGCCAGTGTCTTTGTGATGGGGTGTGGCTAGCTGACAGTTTGGACGAGGAGCAGGGAGAGTGGAGGCGATCTTATCTGTCCTCCCCTTACACACACACTAACACACACACACACACAGCTGCAGCCCAGTGTGTGTGTGTGTGTCAGCGCTCCGCTCTCTACACCGCTCTGCCCATCTCAGACACTCCCTCTCTATCTCCTTCATAAGCCAGCCCCTCTCTCCGGCCACACACACACACACACACACACTTCCTCTAGGCGCTGCAAAGTGACATCATACCCTTGCGAAACGTCCCCACCTTTTCTCTTTCCTTCCGTCTCGCTCCCTCCGTCACTCTCCTTTCTTCTCCATGTCTTTTGCTCCTCTCCTCCTCTCCTCCTCCTCCTCCTCTTCTCCTCCTCTCCTCCTCTTCTCCTCCTCCTCTCCTCCTCTCCCTCGATGGAGGGTCTGGTTTCACATCAATAGGCTTCTGGTTACGGCATGCTCACACAGGAAGAATCTCTCTTCCTCTTTCCCTGCCATCTCTCTTTCCATTTATAGCTCTCCCTGCCTCCGTCTCTTCCCTCTCATCTCTTATCCCTCTCTCCCTCTCTCCCTCTCTCTATTGACCCACATCCTCCCCCCCTCTCTCTTTCCTTCCTCCTCTCTCCCGGTCCACCCACGTCTATCTGCCTTCCTCCCCCAGACTCCCAGCTCCTCCCCTCCCTCTCTGTCTGCATCTCTATCTCCTCCTTCCTCTCTCCTGGGCCGCTTCATGTCATTGATGGAAGAGCTGGCTGCCGTCCAGACCTGGGGAGGGGGAGGGGGAGGGGGAGACACAGGGGTGTAGGGCTGGTGCCCTCTGGTATATGTCACCTCTCTTACGCCCCCCCCCCCACACACACACATCTGCCACCAGGTGTTCCCTGGATCAGGGGTTGTGATGGGTTCTGCTCACTGCTCCACTAGACACTGTTCTGCAGCGTCGACGCTCTGGCGATGTCCACTTTCTAAATCCGTGGCGTCCCTTCCTCTCTTTAGTCCCTGCGGTCCGCCATCGTGTGGTTTCGTGAAGAGCTCTGCGTTGAAACATTAGCGGTTTCCGCAGACGCTTAAATTGCTATATTCCCAAAATAAACTCCCCCTAAATGTGGTTGGCAGTTGTCCTGTTGGCTTGGCTCTTCAGGCTGTTATTCAGTCCACCAACAGTGTTATCGACACGCACATGATGCTGTCAGACCTCCTGCTCCCCCACACTCAGGATGTTGTCGGTGTTTTGTTAGTGGACATCATTAAAGTAATGTTGCCCCTGTGAACTCCTCCTCCAGATCCTGCTCTCCAGTCTGCTAGCTTTGCTCATTACTCCTGACGGCTCTCGCTAATGGATCAGGCAACGCTACAGTGTATTAACATTAACCCCCCCCCCCCCCTCCCCACGCATCTATTATTTCATCTCTTTTTGTCGTTCTTGTTCATTTGCTCCCCCATCTCTTTCTGTCACTCTCTTTTTGATTCCTCACCTCTCTTCCCCTCCCTCCCTCCCTCCCTCCCTCCCTCCCTCCCTCCCTCCCTCCCTCCCTCCCTTCTATCTCTGGAGAGCAGGATGTGAGCATACCGAAGCGACGAGCTTAGTTAAGCACGCATAAATCTGATTAGGACCCCTCTAGTACAGCCTGGGGGATGATTTGACACCACCACCCCCACCCTCCCTCCCTCCCTCCCCCAACACTCGCTTACCACCACGCCCATCTCCGCTAGGCCTCACTGAGGCCTGGGGCTAGAGTTAAGGTCCCTCCCCCCCTCCCTCCCCTGACAGTCAGCCATCCCATTGGGAGTCACTCACACAGGCACCCATGTGAGACAGACATATGTAAAACACCTTGTGGGGGGGGGGCAGATTTAGTATTCCCCAGCCCCCTCTCACCCCCCTCCCCCTCTCTCTCGGTCCTAGATAGGTTGACTAATTCTCCTCCCACCATCACACTGTCTACGCTGAGGGGGTTGGAGTTGGGCCGTAAAGCGCTGTGTGTCGTGTTTATTGGTCAGGACCGCTCTGTTGGCGTGATCCTGGAAGGACCTCAGCCTCATCCCTGCCCAGAGCACTGCATCAAGACCTCACACACACACACACACAGGGGCCGCTCCACACACTCACACACACACAGGGGCCCTTCCACACACACACATACACAGGGGCCCCTCCACACACACACACACATACACACACACACAGGGGCCCCTCCACACACACACACACACACAGGGGCCGCTCCACACACACTCACACACACACAGGGGCCCTTCCACACACACTCACACACACACAGGGGCCCTTCCACACACACACACACACACACACACACAGGGGCCCCTCCACACACACACACACACATACACACACACACACACAGGGGCCCCTCCACACACACACACACACACACACACAGGGGCCGCTCCACACACACACACACACACAGGGGCCGCTCCACACACTCACACACACACAGGGGCCCTTCCACACACACACATACACAGGGGCCCCTCCACACACACACACACATACATACACACACAGGGGCCCCTCCACACACACACACAGGGGCCCCTCCACACACACACACACACACACACACACACACACACATAGGGGCCCCTCCACACACACACACAGGAGCCCCTCCACACACACACACACACACAGGGGCCCCTCCACACACACACACACACACACAGGGGCCACTCCACACACACACACACACACACACACACACACAGGGGCCGCTCCACACACACACACACACACACACACAGGGGCCCCTCCACACACACACACAGGGGCCCCTCCACACACACAGGGAGCCTCCAGACCGTGCCTCCGTAGCGACTGACCTCATCCCTGGGGTCATTACAGATCTCTTACTCACAGCACCGAGGCTCAGAAGTCAGCCTCTGAAGGGTACAGCCTCCTCCGTGGCTGCTCGCCCTCACAGGTCCAGGCCTGTCCTGCGTGTGAGGGTTAGCCAAACCTCAGGTGACTCAGTGTGATTCAGCTCTGTGTGTGTGTGTGTGTGTGGTCGTCTCCCATCGCTCCACCCTGGCAACACAGCTAGTTTAGAATCATCGTGCTGCTTCTTTATTTTCTCTCGGTTTCAGGTATGTTCATGTAAGTGGGGGGGGGAGGAGTCAATGTCCCCAGACCCCGCCCTAACCCCGCACTCCTGTCTCCGCCTCCAACAGGTTCCCTGGCCAATGGGCAGCGCGGTGGCTCGGGGTCGAAGGGCGGCCACAAGGACGCAGGGCGCTCCCAGAGCACGGACGGAAGCAGCGAGTACTCAGAGGACGGCCCTGCTAAGAAGAGGTGTGTGTGTGTGTGTGTGTGTGTCTGTGTGTGTGTGCGTGTGTGCGTGTGTGTGTGTGTGGTCTTGAGTGAAACCGGATCTTCAGGAGGAGGAGGGGAAAAACCAGCTGTGCCCTCAGATAAAGCTGGCCTCCCCCTCACCTGCAGCCTCTCTCCCAGCCTCTCCCTCAGCCTCTCTCCCAGCCTCTCCCCAGCCTCTCTCCCAATAGATCCCCATGGAGATCATGGGGTGGGGGTGAGCTGAGGGAGGAGAGAGGGGGAGTGTCTGTCTGCAGCAGGGGTCTGTCTGTCTCTGTCTGCAGTAGAGATCTGTCTGTCTGCAGTAGAGGTCTGTCTGTCTGCAGTAGAGGTCTGTCTGTCTGTCTGTCTGCAGCAGGGGTCTGTCTGTCTGTCTGTCTGCAGTAGAGGTCTGTCTGTCTGCAGCAGGGGTCTGTCTGTCTGCAGTAGAGGTCTGTCTGTCTGTCTGCAGCAGGGGTCTGTCTGTCTGTCTGTCTGCAGCAGGGGTCTGTCTGTCTGTCTGTCTGTCTGCAGTAGAGGTCTGTCTGACTGCAGACCTGAGCCACATCCTCTGGACTCCACAGGAAACAGCCATTATTCCCAGCATGCCTCACAGACAGAGGTGTGTGTGTGTTGCACCTGCCTTGTCTGGATCTCTGTCATTCGATAGCTTTAATCAGGACCCTCCAGCATGGAGACCCAGTCATTAACTACCCTGATTCACACACACACACACACACACACACACAAACACACACACACACACACACGATCCTTCAACAAAAGCCTGTGTTCCAGAGGGAGTGGCATGAATAAAAGCCAGCTCACTCCCTTTCTTTCTCTCTGGTGCAAGTTGAACACTAGTCAGACACTAGTGTGTGTGTGTGTGTGTGTGTGTGTGTGTGTGTGTGTGTGTGTGACTCTTGACTCTGGCATCTGTGCCTCCTCACCAGTCTCCACCAGGGCGTCTCGACTGAGGCGGAGCCAAGACCCCCCCTCCCACCTGGCACTGCCCACCAGGAGGAGGAGGAGGAGGAGGAGGAGGTGCAGGTGCTGCTGGGGGGGAGCGTGGGGGATTTGGCTGCAGGTCTGTGTTCCTCTTCGTCTCAGGCGTTTGAGACCACAGCTCTGTTTGCCTTCCCAGGACACACCCTAACCCTCCCTCCCTCCCTCCCTCCCTCCCTCCCTCCCTCCCTCCCTCCCTCCCTCCCTCCCTCCCTCCCTCCCTCCCTCCCTCCCTCCCTCCTCTCTTTGAGTCTTTTCAGTTCTCTCCGCTCTCTGTACTTCTGGCCAAAGGACAGCTTCTCCCATTCACACGGATGTTTGTTGTGCTTGTTCGTTCTCAGTGCCAAGTATCAACACACACACACACACACACTCTCCTCATGGTGTCAACAATGTTTGCCTGTCTGTAATCCATAACTGCTCGTACCCTATCAGAAAGACATAAAGGCCCTTACCCAGCCATCCAAGCCCACTGGCACGCACCAGCTAGCTGTAATAACAGTATTGATCAGCTGGGCTGTGATTGAATGTGGAAAATGGTTTCAGTGGAACGAGTCAAGACAAATCACAGTTCAGCACGACAGACGGAGTCAGAACTCAGAGCTGCTGACACCGGAATGATTTATTGTATCCAGGCGACCAACGCACACACACACACACACACACACACACACACACACACACACACACACACTCACACACGTGTGTGAGAGTCAGTAAGATGACTCACATAGTCATCATGTGTTATTAAACCTCTGTGTGTGTTCGCTTTAGAGACAATCTTACTAAGTGTGTGTGTCGTGTGTTGTGTGTGTCGTGTGTGTCGTGTTTGTTGTGTGTGTGTGTGTGCTGTGCAGGAGGTCACACAGGTCAGAGGGTCAACTTGGTACAAACCATCTCTCCTGTATGGACAACCACAGGCAGAAAAACAATAAACACATTACCCAAAGTGTGTTTGTGTTTGCTGTGTTTAGACCAGCCTCCACAATCATCACTTTAACAGAATGTGTGTGTGTGTTTTGGGGGGTGGGGGTATTTGTGTGGTATTCAGTGACGGTTTGTGTACCTCCCTGTCTGCAAGTCGGTTAAAAGTCCTAAAGGGGAGCGTAGTTCTACCCTGTGTGCCCCCCCCCCCCCAGCCCTGTCCCATTCTGAGTGACCCCCCCCCCCCCCAGCCCTGTCCCATTCTGAGTGAACCCCCCCCCCCAGCCCTGTCCCATTCTGAGTGAACCCCCCCCCCCCCCAGCTCTGTCCCATTCTGAGTGAACCCCCCCCCCCCCAGCCCTGTCCCATTCTGAGTGACCCCCCCCCCCCCAGCTCTGTCCCATTCTGAGTGAACCCCCCCCCCCCCCAGCCCTGTCCCATTCTGAGTGACCCCCCCCCCCCCCCCAGCCCTGTCCCATTCTGAGTGACCCCCCCCCCCCCCCCCCAGCTCTGTCCCATTCTGAGTGACCCCCCCCCCCCCAGCCCTGTCCCATTCTGAGTGAACCCCCCCCCCAGCCCTGTCCCATTCTGAGTGACCCCCCCCCCCCCCCCCAGCTCTGTCCCATTCTGAGTGACCCCCCCCCCCCCCCCAGCCCTGTCCCATTCTGAGTGAACCCCCCCCCCCAGCCCTGTCCCATTCTGAGTGAACCCTCCCCCCCCCCCCAGCTCTGTCCCATTCTGAGTGAACCCCCCCCCCCCCCCCCAGCCCTGTCCCATTCTGAGTGAACCCCCCCCCCCCCCAGCTCTGTCCCATTCTAAGTGTTGTTGATATTTGCAAGCCATAATCTGTTCCTCCCTTCAGAATGACAGTTGTGTAAATAGCCACACCTCAACCCAGCAGCCTGTGGAAGCTCACCTGAGAGGGTTCCCTGAACGAAGCCTGGAACAGTTCCTCCTCCAGGAGAGAGTCGAGCCTCTGGAGGGTTCCAGGGTTCTCTGGAGGGTTCCGGGGTTCTCTGGAGGGTTCCGGGGTTCTCTGGAGGGTTCTCTGGAGGGTTCTCTGGAGGGTTCTCTGGAGGGTTCTCTGGAGGGTTCTCTGGAGGGTTCTCTGGAGGGTTCTCGGGGTTCTCTGGAGGGTTCTCTGGAGGGTTCTCTGGAGGGTTCCAGGGTTCTCTGGAGGGTTCTCTGGAGGGTTCTCTGGAGGGTTCCCTGGAGGGTTCCAGGGTTCTCTGGAGGGTTCCAGGGTTCTCTGGAGGGTTCTCTGGAGGGTTCTCTGGAGGGTTCTCTGGAGGGTTCTCTGGAGGGTTCCGGGGTTCTCTGGAGGGTTCCGGGGTTCTCTGGAGGGTTCCGGGGTTCTCTGGAGGGTTCCGGGGTTCTCTGGAGGGTTCCAGGGTTCTCTGGAGGGTTCTCTGGAGGGTTCTCTGGAGGGTTCTCTGGAGGGTTCTCTGGAGGGTTCCCTGGAGGGTTCCAGGGTTCTCTGGAGGGTTCCAGGGTTCTCTGGAGGGTTCTCTGGAGGGTTCTCTGGAGGGTTCTCTGGAGGGTTCCGGGGTTCTCTGGAGGGTTCCGGGGTTCTCTGGAGGGTTCCGGGGTTCTCTGGAGGGTTCCGGGGTTCTCTGGAGGGTTCTCTGGAGGGTTCTCTGGAGGGTTCTCTGGAGGGTTCTCTGGAGGGTTCTCGGGGTTCTCTGGAGGGTTCTCTGGAGGGTTCTCTGGAGGGTTCCAGGGTTCTCTGGAGGGTTCTCTGGAGGGTTCTCTGGAGGGTTCCCTGGAGGGTTCCAGGGTTCTCTGGAGGGTTCCAGGGTTCTCTGGAGGGTTCTCTGGAGGGTTCTCTGGAGGGTTCTCTGGAGGGTTCCAGGGTTCTCTGGAGGGTTCCAGGGTTCTCTGGAGGGTTCTCTGGAGGGTTCTCTGGAGGGTTCTCTGGAGGGTTCTCTGGAGGGTTCTCTGGAGGGTTCTCGGGGTTCTCCGGGTTCTTCTTCTCTGGGCATTACCACACATCTGCTTCCTGTCAGGAGTAAGGTCACATGTGAACGATTCCATCTCAGGACGATGACAGTTTCGCGTTTACACGCTGAGAAGCTTAAAAAGGTCACAGAGTTCTCTAGAGATTCCCCCTTGTGGAAACACTCAGCATTCTTTCAGCGTTGCTCTCCTCTCCCCTGGCCTCAGTGAGAGGGTGAGAGGGGCGGGGTTATCTTGGCGGTGCGTCTCAAAGGCAGAGGTTACGCTAGGTTAGCTTGACACTTGACATATCTTTCTAACCCCGCTGTTTCAAGTTAGGAAATCCAAGTTTCTGGATGTTTGTGTGGGAGCCGGTAGGTCTGACTAGACTGGACCGCTCTCACACTGAGACGGATCTCATATCACTCTGAACTGTCCTTTTTATCAAACAAGTGTGACCAGCACGAATCAAATGAGGTCAGAAGTTCAAAGATAGGTCAGAGCTGCGACCAACACTGGATACAGAGTTTGGACACGTTTAGGAAAGAAAAACTAAACAAAGTCACTGAAATGTGAACAGTACATACTCACTGGAACTAACAACTTTCTGAACATGTGACCAATCAGGTTGCACCTCCAGGCTGAAGATGAGAATCATCCAGAAAAAAGAAGAGAAAAAAAAAAACACATTCTAAAGAAGGAAAGTGTTCTTAAGTGGTCGGCATGTCTGTGTCGCTGTCTAGACAGGAAGTGGGGTGCAGCGAGGTCACCACCTTTTTATTGGACCGTCTTAAACCGTCCTCCTCTTCTTTAACGACCGAGTGACCGTTAAATAGATCCCCTGTTCATGAGGCACCATGGAAGTAGATCCAGCCTTCTAGAAGACTGCAGGGACTAGACTGCATCACGCTGTGTCTGGCAATCTTTTAAGATTGAGAGGGATTTTAGGTGTGTTTGAAGAGGCCGATGCCCCCCCCCCCCCCCCACACACACACACACACACACACACACAGTCTGCCCGTTAGTCTGTATGAAAGATAAGCTGGGCTTCGCTAACAGCCTGATGATCGTCCGTCTGGCCTGTGAAACTCGTCCTCTGTGTTTCTGAGATAATGATGTGCTCTTCTGCTCTGGGAGTGTGCAGGGCAGCTGCCCCCCTCCTCGACCAGCAGGTGGGGGTGACTACACTGGCCTACTGCCGCCTGGCCTCCCCTGGCCTGGCCTGCTCTGCCCTGCTCTTCCCTGGCCTGCTCTGCTTTGGATTCCCCATTCCTTCATTTTTTAGTTTTTCTCCTCCTCTTGTTCTCTCTCTCGCACACACACACACACACACACGCACGCACGCGCACACACACACACGGGAGAGACATTGGATCATTTTTCCTGCATGCCTCTCTGTAGATCAAAGTGTAATCGGAAAATCTTAAGCCGCCAGTGTTCAGAATTCAGGCAGGGCTCTCTGGTATTTCACCCTCCCCCAAACACACACACGCACACCTCCATTCCCTTAACAGCTCACAGTCAACGCCAGCCGCACACACCCTCTCACTCAGGATTTCTCTCTCTGAAAATTGAGAAATAACCGCTGGGTGTCATAAAGCAGGCAGCCCCCCCCCCCATGCAGCGCTGGATGAGAGCATGGCGTCTGCAGTCACACACTCCGAGGGGCTGATCGCAGTGAGAGGGGGTCTGAATCAATTACCTCCGCCGTCTGTGTGTCGCATGGCGCCGCCTCAGAATCAGCAGTAACAAGCGTCTGATTGGATGGGAAATTTAATTCGAATGCCGGTGGGAAAGGGCGGGGGGGGGGGGGGGGAGTGCAGACAAACAGCTGAAAGGGAGTGTGTGTGTGTGTGTGTGTGTGTGTCTTTTGAAAGGCTTGATGTCCTGAGATTGTGTTTATGTTTTGCATTTGTGTGTGTGTGTGTGTGTGCTGGACAAGATAAAGATACCTGGTGTGTTGGTCCTCCTCTCATTGTTTTGGCCGGCCTTCCAGCACTCTCCGCAGAATCCAAAGAAAAGAATGAGTGAAAGAGAGCGATCTGAAAGAGAAAAGAAGAAAAGTTTAAAAAAAGAAATGTGCGCAGCCACAATAAAAACCAGCGAAGAGGAGATCCAGAACAGAAAGGAGAAGCTGCCCTTGAAGTCAGGCGGCAATTTGAAACATCCTTTGTAGCGTTTTATCAGCTGTCAGCTGGAGCGAAGGTTCTGCCACTGTTTAATGGAGAAGTTAATTACGTTTCAGAAGACGCCAGACACAAATCTAAAGTCTCCAATTACTGCTGCAGCGACAGGTGCTGCTTTAAGGAGAGGATGTCTGTAGTTTTTATATGTTGCACATGTGTGTGTGTGTGTTGGAAGAGAAGTGTGTGTTGGAAGAGAAGAGTGTGTGTGTGTGTTGGAAGAGAAGTGTGTGTGTGTGTCGGAAGAGAGGTGTGTGTGTGTGTGTGTGTGTTGGAAGAGAGGTGTGTGTGTGTGTTGGGAGAGAGGTGTGTGTGTGTTGGGAGAGAGGTGTGTGTGTGTGTGTGTGTTGGAAGAGAGGTGTGTGTGTGTGTTGGGAGAGAGGTGTGTGTGTGTGTTGGGAGAGAGGTGTGTGTGTGTGTGTTGGGAGAGAGGTGTGTGTCAAGGTCACTGAGGAACGATACTAGACTGGACTCTGATGCCGACACAGACAGACGAGGTTGACATTGAGCCAAGCTCTGTCTGTCTTTCTGTCCTGTACTTGTGTGTGTGTGTGTGTGTTTGTGTGTCCCTCCTCTGTGAGTGTGTAGTATACTGCACACAGCTGTGTGTGTGTTGTGTGTTTAGTCCTGAACTTCTGTGTGTGTTTTCAGACCCAGGCTGCAGGCCCAGAGGAAGTTTGCCCAGTCTCAGCCCAACTCTCCCAGCACCACGCCGGTCAAGGTGGCCGACCCCAGCCTGCCTGCCCCCTCCAGCATCACCGACCTCTCCAGACGCAAACCCAAGACGGAGGACTTCCTCACCTTCCTGTGTCTGAGAGGTACGCAGTGCAGCGGGCTGCAGCACAGCGCCCTGTAGCACAACACCCCGCAGCCCTGCAGCACAACACCCTGCAGCACTGCAGCACAACACCCTGCAGCACTGCAGCACAACACCCTGCAGCACTGCAGCACAACGCCCTGCAGCACTGCAGCACAACACCCTGCAGCACAACACCCTGCAGCACTGCACCCTGCAGCACAACACCCTGCAGCACTGCAGCACAACACCCTGCAGCACAGAGTCCTGCAGCACTCACTGCCTCAGTCATTGCCTCAGTCACTCACTGCCTCAGTCACTCACTGCCTCACTCACTCACTGCCTCAGCCCCTGCCTCAGTCACTCCCTACCTAGGTCACTCACTGCCTCAGTCCCTGCCTCAGTCACTCCCTGCCTCAGTCACTCCCTGCCTCAGTCACTCAGACCCCCCTCCACACAGAGCACACAAAGACCCACAACCCCACCCCCCCCCCTCCCCCCATCATGCCAGACAAACACTTCAGCTCTCCAGCCACTTATATTAAGAAAGTCCCAGGCTTCCATCCCGGCCTGCCTACTTTGGAAACAGTTCCAACCCTGCAGCATACGAGTCAACGTTCAAACAGTTTTCCAGAAAGTCAAACAGAACACAGTTGACCCGAGTGTCACTTCTGTCAGAGTTATAGGAAGCTGAAGAGTAATGTGGCTTTCTGGAATGTTCCAACCTGTTGCAGTAATATATAGCAGGTTGTGTTATGTCTCGTGGTTTTGGCACCGCACTTTCCCTCTGAGCTGAATCTCTCACGCTCTCTGGCTTCCAATCAGTCGTTCTCTACTTAGTGGGGATTTAATCAACATAATGACCCAGAAAAAAAAAAAACTCTTCTTTAATTTTTGTTCTCCCTACATCCCTCGGGGTTAGACGTGTTTTCGAAACCCTCTTAATATCTGGAGCGCTTCCTGATGCAACGCCGAGTAACATGAAGCCGCCCAAATTAGAAGAACCACCGCTAGAATTTGTGAGGAACTGTGTTTATGTTGCAGCGACCCCTCTCAAAGCCCCTCCATGAAAGGTGTTTACGACCGTGGAGGAATCCTGGGCTGGAGATCTGTCTGGTCTAGAGCTGCCCTTACACTTAGCACCCCCCCTCCCCCTCCCCCTTCCCCTAACCCTCCTATTGGCTGCGTCATACAGCACTCCCCATGATTCACCAGTGTAGTGTTGCGCACACACACACACACACAAACAGACACACGCGGGCTGCTACAATTTAACACACACATTCTCACCCCCCTCACACACACACACACAAACTCGAGATTAGATAAGGGAAGATAAGCTAGTAAATGAGTAACACTCCCTACAGTATGCCTCCCCCCCTCCCCCGTGTTACAGAATAGCCAGTTCCCAGTGTTCATGTTCCAGTGAATGTGTGTGTGAGTGAGTTCAGGCTGTTTATGTACTTGGTATTTTCCTGCGGTGCCTCAGGGGTCATCCCCTCCGCTCCACCCAGAGGAAAGAGCTTCTCCCTGGGGTCCAGCCACCCGGAGAGGTGCCCTCAGTCCCCCCTCATCATTACCAGCGCTCTCATTTTACCCACATTCAGCAATGCAAATCCTCCATCTCTCTTTCTCTTCCAATTTCTCTCCCTCCCTCCCTCTCTCTCCCTCCCTCCCTCCCTCCCTCCCTCCCTCCCTCCCTCCCTCCCTCCCTCTCTCTCTCTCTCTCTCTCTCTCTCCCTCCCTCCCTCCCTCTCTCCCTCTCTCTCTCTCTCTCTCTCTCCCTCTCTCTCCTCCTCCCTCCCTCTCTCTCTCTCTCTCTCTCTCCCTCTGTCTCTCTCTCTCTCTCCCTCTGTCTCCCTCTCTCCCTCTCTCTCTCCCTCTCTCTGGTAACGTGTGTTAGTTAGCAGTTTTTAATGTTATTACTTGCTCTGTTAAGCTCACTTTATTGGCTGTTTAAACAACCAAATCTACTGCAGAACCGGAAGGTCAAAGTTCAGACCTGGACAGCTTTGACTGCAGATCAAAAGATCACAGGTTCAAATCCCCCGTCTGTGCTGCACTTTGGATAAGTGTCTGCTAAACAAATACATGATCATCATTATCATTATTATTATTACGACATTATGAATGACATGTAGCTGTTAGGTGGTAAGGTTCAATTGAGGGTCAGGGTTACCTGGCAGATTCAGCAGTGTTCTAACTGTGGCTCTCTCAGCGCTGCATGGCTGTAATCAGAGCAGTTGCCTCTGGTCTGGCAGTAAGTGCATCCATGTGTGTGTGCATACAGATGCATGTTGACACTGAGGGTCGCCATGTCAACGAGAGCAGGCCCCACCCCCTCCCACCTCGCTAATGAATCACCTCTAAACCCCGCCCGCTGAACGTAGCAGCCAATCACAAGGGCCGGCTCTCCTCAATGGGCCTTGGGTCTATGGTCTGTGTACGGTGTTATCTTTCCGGCTTCAGATGTTGGTGCTTCACACTGATTGGTCAGTGTGTGCAGGAGTTGCGACACATTGTCAGAAGGGCCTGTACAGAAGTGTGTGTGTAGCGGGGGGCAGCTAGTAGTTACTGTGTGAGTGAAACCTCGCTCCATGTTCTAGTGACTGTTGCTAGAGCTTGCAGCCTTTAACCTTCTTTGTTAGAGCGTCCGTCTCCCATGCTGGAGACTGAGGTTCAAGACCCCCGCAGTGCAGTGAGGGGCGAGCGGTCCTAGTTACATGGGTGACAGACGCACCCCCCAAATGTAGCTTCAGTCCTCTCTTACATCTGTATACAGAGCTGTAACAGAGAGCCGTATCCATGACGACTCGGTGCACTGTACTCTAATGCTAACGAGCTAGCTCTAGTATCGTCCCCCCCCCCCCACCATGGTTCAGGGGTACATTCTGGTAACCCTCCCCCTCCCCTCTTCTCCTGCCATCGAGCGTCAGCAGAATAAGCTGCTTCATCCTCGGTCATGAGCTTCTCACTGATGCCAGCGCTCTGGTCAGCGCTCTGGTCAGCGCTCTGGTCACCGCTCTGGTCAGCGCTCTGGTCAGCGCTCTGGTCAGCGCTCTGGTCAGCGCTCTGGTCAGCGCTCTGGTCAGCGCTCTGGTCAGCGCTCTGGTCAGCGCTCTGGTCAGCGCTCTGGTCCTCCACAGAACCTGCTGTTCAAACTCCGATCATTTACATTGAAATGTGTAGAATAACATTCTGAGAGGAATTCCATTTGAAAATTCTGAGATTTTTGTTGTTGTTGTTGTTTTATGTCCTACTAATTCTAGCCTCACCACATTTAATTTCAGGTTACTCCCCCTGGCAAAATGAAGGTTAGTTACATTTCTCCACTTTTGAAGTAGTACCTAGCACTTATTGGGTCTTAGACTAGAAAAATGAATGAATGTTTGGTGTTTTGTAGCTGGGTGTTGGGGTTAGGGTTGTGTTAGTTTGAGACTTGGTTAGAGCAACATGGACAGGATTTGTGTTGACCTGAACTGGTTCACTCACACCAGGTTTGTCGACCTACAAATACACAACTGTCTTGATTCAACTCCATAACCTTGTCTTAGACACCCCAGCAGTCTAAATCCCATATCAAATATCACACACACACACACACACATTTTCTCAGCGACTCCTCCCATTTGACCCCCGTTGGTTACTAAAGGCCAGCTCATGGTCACACCCACACACACACACACACACACACACACACACACACACACACACACACACACACACACACACACACACACACACACAGTCCAGTGGTCACATGCTCACACAATGGAGGGCAGCTGAGCAGCTGGAGCCACAGACAGGCTGCGCTTTGTGAGGCTCCGAGGTCAAAGGTGAGGCAGGCAGGGAGGGAGGGAAAGATAGGCAGTGGTTTCAGGGTTAGAGGTGACACAGGGCTGTGTGTGTGTGTGTGTGTGTGTGTGTGTGTGTGTGTGTGTGTGTGTGTGTGTGTGTGTGTGTGTGTGTGTGTGTGTGTGTGTGTGTGTGTGTGTGTGTGTGTGTGTGTGTGTGTTAGAGGTTAACGGGGCACACAACATCTGATTAGCACTCCTGAAATTCAAATGTCCGGCTCACAGTTTTGGACCCAGACTCATCGGACTTGCAGTGTAATCCGGAATGCCATGATGTGCTCCTGTGGATTTGCGTAGTCTGGGATTATCTGTTGAATGGAATCTCTGCCTCATGACTCCCTCAGCAGAGAGAGAGCCGTGCTCCTCCAGTCGCTACGCTGCAGCCTCAACAGGGAAAT
>CM059306.1:1192500-1210000 GCA_030340665.1 Neosalanx taihuensis
CACAAAGAACTTGACCCGCAGTCTCAGTCGACACGGCGTCAGGCTGTCCATCTGCTGGCAGATGCGGTTCCTCAGATTCAGCCACAAGTTCTCCCCTTTGCTTCCGGAGAACTGCAGGCCGAAGTAGTCAACCTCGATGATCCCCAACTGTCTGCAAACCTTCAGGAGAGAAAAGATACGAGATGAAGGGGGGTGGGGGAGGGAAGGGAATATTCACACCAAAGACCCCCCCCCCACCCACCCCCCCCCCCCCTCACACTGAAGTTCATTCCACATTGCTTTTCTTTGATTACATTTAGGGAGTGGGATAGGGTTCGTCAGTCTTAATCAAGATCATCCCTGAACAACAACAACACACAGGGAGGATGGTGCCATCGGGTTTTAAAAACAATTTAACCGTAAAAAAAGAGGTTTTAATGAGCATCCACAGCTCGTCCCGGATGTAATCTCAAATGCATGTTCCAGATCAGGCAGGTTGGGAAGAACTCATTGAGATTTAGTATAAAAGATGTGCATGTCTGGCTGTGCAGATACAACAATGTCAGGTTTACTTGAAATCCCAACTTTAACATCCACCAATGGATCATATTTGAAGTCTTTCTGCATGGTAACATTTGTATCATGACGAGTCTCCATGCTACACTAACATCGACCTTAATAAGTTAGACACACTGTTGCAATAGAGATGACAGTAAAGTCATAACACTTCCTCTGATGTTAAGGTTGAAGCACCAGAGATGCACTTTCCTTGAAGAAAGCATCATTATTCACACCCTGGTATGAAACATGAAGTCCATCCTTATTCACAGGTACTCTAACATATACCAGGACAGGTCAGGAACTTTGTTAAGCAGAAATCCGAACAGCCACATTAATACACAGGTTCAGAAATACTTTATTTCTCTAAATGTGTCAAACTAAACTTCTTCAAAACCATCACAACACTGGCACGAGTTGCTCAGTGCAAACAAGGCAAATATAGTGACTGCATTTAGATGAATATCACTAAAGAAGTTTCTGATGTCAATATGCATGATAACGATGCATGAAATGTTTTCTCATAATGATCAACAACACGGAAACAAAACAACACAACACAACATGCATCTCCTAACTCACCTTATTCAGACAATCTTCTCCATTCGCTTTCGTATCAACTTCCACTTCCATGATAACTGAATCCGGACGAGTAACGTGGCAGAGCATGTTGGCTGTCTTTTGTTTTTTATCTTTGGTTTACCACTCAAAAACAACAAAAAACAACTACAAAACCTCGTTGTCCTTCTTGCAAAAAAAACACCCTACATGAATCCTTCTTCCACTTCCTAAACCCTCCTTTTCAATGCTGAACCCGTTTCAGCTGCAGGCTTTATGAAGGGACTGCCTCTCTGCTGGGGACCAATGAAGAGGCGCCTTACATCTGAGCAGAGAGAAGTCTGCCAATCACAGGGCCTGTAGTATCTGAACACACCCTCCCCCTCCCCTTTTCCTCCCCCTCTCCCTCCTCCCTCTCCTCCCCTCTCCTCCCCCTCTCAGTAACAGCTCATGACCGCCCCCCTCTGGTTGAACTGTGCCCTGCATGTGAGAGAGTCTGGAGACCTGTGTGTTATGAAGCATGGCCTTTATCCAGTTAAACATGTCAATAATGGATGGAGACAGAGCGGAAATGCTACCGAAGGATTGGGTACACAACCCTGGCGTTTGTTTCTAAGCAGACTTCAAAATAAATCAAATAAAAACATGTAAATGTTTTATGTCAAAGCTCCGTTGTTTTCTGCCCAAACACTAATGTTATTCAGTGTAACCTTCTACTGTGTACCTACCTATATCCCTGAGAGCGCAGAATTTCTAATGTAAATATAAATAAACAAACGAACACAGTGGAAAAAACACTTGCCATGCAACTTTTATGTTTAACTCAATTTCTGGGTTTGAATCTGTGAGTTATCCTCACAGCTCTGTAGATAGTACATGCCTATCCCTGTGTGTTATTCTGCTAGGTTTGTGCTCCTGGAGACTCCAATCACAACCTCAAATGAGCAATGAGCAATCTTGAGGCTCTTAAGATACTGATGAAGGGGTTCATTATGGCCTCCTTCAGGCAGATTTTTTTTAAGAACATAATTTGAGTCTGTCATCCTCAAAGCCTCTTAATGTTTTTAAAATTCAGAGTGTTCATGGTGGAACACTTAAACATACGTTTGGCTGTTTCATCGTCAAATTGCTGTACTTTGCACCGAGGGAGAAATTAGCCATGACAGGTTGGTCCAAGGTCTTCAAATATGACTACCAATCGCCACAGCTGTTTGTCATGCAGAGATATCACACACATTTAAACACATACAAGTTTGCTCTACCATTTTTGTGTGAATTAAAAATTCAGTTCCATTCAAAAATACCCCAACCTGAACTCGAAACCTAACCCTAACCCTCAAATTATCCTTAACCCAAACCCTAAATGTAACAAATTCTAACCCTTGTTTTACTATTCACACACACAAATGTGCATTCCCACACTCATACTAATACTAATACTCACACACACACACACACACACACACACACACACACACACACACACACACACACACACACACTCAGGGCATTAACTGAGGAGTGTGTGAGAGGTTTGACTGGGAGCTGCAGCTGGTGTGTCCTCTGTCCTCATGTTACATTGAGAGGTGTGATATGAGGGGATAAACAGGAAGTGTGGCTGGATCTTTGTGGCCATAGCAACACACTGATAAACAGGTGGAGAGGAAGCTAGGTAGTGAACTACAGCTCACTGTCACTCTGGGACCAAGAATACTCTCTCTCTCTCTATCTCTCTCAATATCTCTCTTTCTCTCAATATCTCTCTCTCTCCCCCTCTCTCTTTCTCCCTCAATCTCTCTGTATTTTTGTCACATGCACACTGACACACAAACATTTTGCCACCCACGTAAATAACACACTCAGGCACAAACACGCAATCAGCTACACACACACACGCACACACCTACACCTGTGCAGTGAGACACACACACACACACACACACACACACACACACACACACACACACACACACACGCCTCCACAGACATCTGATCACACAGGCTTCTGGCCCCAGGCAAGATAACATCACCAGCATCAATGAGGTAGAAAACTTCCAAAAGAACTCTGCCTAGATTCTTTATCCCCCTGAGGCACTGTAGATGTGTACACTAATGCTTCGTTTACAGTAGAGTACTACTTTTTGAAATGATATACTATTTATGCTCTGGATAAGAGCGTCTGCTAAAATGACTACATTTATTTCACTTAATCCAACTCTGGAATGTTTTCTTAAGGTTTCAATATGTCAGCAGGTCTGTATTCTGGACTTTGTTCTTTTTTAATGACTACAAACTGCAGGGCTTTAGTTTTACTACAGAAAGTCACGGTGGACAGTCTCTGCTGTTTATTTCTTGTGTGAGCTTGTGTGTTGGTGCATGCCTGTCACACATGCGTGTTAAAGCATTGTTTTCTATTCATGTGTGTCTGTGTACATGTGTGAGTTTCCACATGTGTGTTTCAATGTGTACGCATGTATGAGTTAACCTCATACTGACGATTCAGCTTGGATGCTACCCATGACTCATCACCTTTCAGTTTGAGGGTTTGTGTGTGTGTGTGTGGCTGTGTGTGTGACTGTGTGTGTGTGTGTGTGTGTGTGTGTGTGTGTGAGAGAGAGACTGTGTGTGTGTGAGTGACTGTGGGTTTGTGTGTGAGTGACTGTGTGTGTGTGAGAGAGACTGTGTGTGTGTGAGTGACTGTGTATGTGTGTGACTGTGTGTGTGTGTGACTGTGTGTGTGTGTGGGGAGAGGGGGACGGGGGGGCAAGCGACTGCTCACAGTGACATCACCCGATGTGATATCACTCTTCCTCTCAGGCAAAGACGGGAATAGAACTCTAACCTCATGCGTTCCATGACATCACACCACCTCCCCCCCGCCCAGTGTCTTTGGTCCGGTGATTACGTCATGAAGGACCAGGCCATGCTGCCAGGCGGAGGCTGTTTATCTCTGGTAACGTTCCCCAGCTGAATCCTCGTGTGTGAGAGACAAAGCAGAGAAGGCAGCCTCATCAAGGGGGAGTGAGGAGACGGTGATGATGAAGAAAGCCCAGAGCTTAAGCAGTGCTGTCTGCTTTGGAGAGACACCTCCCAGACCGTGGGCCGGTTCAAGATGTGGACGTGATTTCAGCGGACTAGCGACTAAAGATAGAGTTGAGTTGGAGTTAGAGGCAGAGTGCGCACGCTTAGCGGAGAAAGATCCGGAAAAAGTGGCGGGAAACAGCTCAGGAACGCAGGGCAGCTTCCGATCCAGAGGAATATGGACGTCTCTGACCAGCTGTCTGTCGTTCCATTGGCCTCCCTGCCTGTCAATCAACGGATACCCTTGCACCAATGAACGGAGGCTCGCATACAAAGAGGACCTATCAGATACCACGCAGTGCCCAGGCAGTCTGGACTGGTCCAATGGGAGCACGGCAGACACACCCTCCAGTGTTGATGGACCAATGGATGATACCCCAGGTTTGGAAGACAGACGTGAACACCGCCCCCTGGGTCCTCTTCCTCACCCAGGGTTCCCTCTCCGTTACCCCAGCTCCCAGGGGCCGGACCTGGGCCCTGAAGAGAGAGAAACTGTGCTCAGGGTGGAGCTAGTGGTTGTGGGAGGGGTCCTTGGGGACACGTGCTACAGAGCTGAGTGGGACATGTTGGAGGGGGACAGGCGGTTGGCACAGGGGGTGTGGCTCTCACAGAGACAGTCTGGAACGGACCAATAAGGTTGGAGCGTTGTGTGGTTGTCCTGAATAGACCGTTTTGTCATCCTGTTTCCGGAATTAAATTGAAGCTTAAAGTTTTAGTTTTGTTGGGGGGGGGGGGGGGGGGGGGGGGGATTACTAATGTAATTCTTGATATGATTATTTCACTCCCAGCAGAGGAACTTGGAGGTATCACAATAAGAATGACTTATTGGCTTGACATTTTCAATGTAGCTATTTTTCAGCTGGAGTTCTTCGTGGAAACAGATCAGAAATGGTACATGCCTCAATCAATGGAAACCTTTCACTGGCCAATAAAATAATCATTATTAGAACATACCATGAGTATAAGTAAGAATAAGTGTAAGAAGATACTTTAATGTGCACTTACAAAGTAGGGGGAAATAAAAACCAGAATCAGCTTTTGGATCTGTCATGTTGAAAAGGCTGTAGTGCAGCCTTCAAACTGGAGTTGAATGAAAAAGAAGTTTGTAACAGTTCAACCTTCACTGGGAGATAAAATACAGCCCAATTCTATCACAGGTTAGCTCAAAGAAAAGCTAATGACAAAGTTCTCTCTCTGGCTGAGCGCCATCTCTCTGAACACAGACACACACACACACACACACACACACACACACACACACACACACACACACACAGACGAATCAGCAGCCTGTCTTGTTCATTTCCACCACTCGAAAGCTCAAAAGCAGGGGGTGTAGTAATTGCAGCGCTAATCACGCTAGTAGGTGAGATTTATGAGCGCCACTCTCTCTCCCTCTCTGAACAGTGGCAGAGTGATGACAAGCATGCAAACGCCTTCCTGAATCAAGGCTCCATGGGAGTGGAGAGGGACTCTGCATGCTGGCTGCCAAAGCAGTAGACAGAACCGTACTTTCTCCTGACAGTCTGTCACAGCACAGAGACAGAATGTCCTCTACTTCCCTGTCTTCTGTGGGGTGCAGGATGCTGCTGTGATTGCAGAGGTATAAAAAAAAATCAAGGTCTGATTTGCATTGATGAGCTGGCACAGGCAGCATCAGGGGCTCCCTCACTGACAGATCTGCATCTTAGCTTCATCGTGGTAATGAGGTGCACTAGGGAGAGGGAGGGGGGGGGGGGGAGAGGGAGAGACAGAGAGAGAGAGAGAGAGAGAGAGAGAGAGAAAGAGAGTGGAAAGAAAGAAAGAAAGAGGGTGGGTATGTGAGATGGAGATAAAACAACGGATAAGGGAGGAGACTAGGGTGGGGAGGGAAAGTACAATGTGAGGGAGTGGAGAAAGAAAAGAGAGAGAGAGAGGAAGAGAGGGAGAGAGAGAGAAAGAGAGTGGAAAGAAAGAAAGAAAGAGGGTGGGTATGTGAGATGGAGATAAAACAACGGATAAGGGAGGAGACTAGGGTGGGGAGGGAAAGTACAATGTGAGGGAGTGGAGAAAGAAAAGAGAGAGAGAGAGGAAGAGAGGGAGAGAGAGAGAGTGAGAGAGAGAAAGAGAGAGAGAAAGAGAGAGAGAGCGAGAAAGAAAGACCGAGAGAGAGAGAGATTGAGAGAGAGGGAGAAAGAGAGGAAGAGAGGGAGAGAGAAAAAAAGAAAAGACAGAGAGAGAGAGAGAGAGAGAGAGAGGGAGAGAGGGGTGGAGAAAGAGAGGTGTGTATGTGAAGACCAGACAGACTGCCAGATGAAGATAAGACAGAAACCTAGATTTGTAGCAGACTGGTAGGAGGAAGAAAGCTGTTTGAACAGGAGGAATATTTCCCCCTGAAGCTAAAACCTGGCTAGTCACTGCTAATGATCTTCTCATCATATCTTTGGTTTTAATGAACAGAGCACATTCAGGGAGTAAATACTAGATTAGATCACTTCTGGTTTATGCTTACAGAAATTCGATTCATCAATTCATCTACAGTATGATGAAACAATTCATTTGAATAAATAGCCTAAGAATACTTAGAGCTTCTCTGTAGTAGTTTAGATATTAACTTTATAAAACGGAATCCAAGATGTGTTATATGTGTGTGTTTTGTGTCTATCTGAATGCAATGTTGTGTGAGGCAAACTGAATGTGTTTAGAAAGTCTACTTCTTTACATCTACGGACTCAAAACAAACTCCATCTTCAGGAATGTTCACTTAAGCTCAATACTTCACAAATGTAACAGAAATTAAAATGTTAGGATCAGTTCTATTTCTCCACAGTGCAGAACTGGTACGCAGGATAATAACAGGGTTATTTATGAATGAACAGAATGTTCTTCTCATGACCAAACACATCATTGGTGTTGTGACCTTGGACAATAACTGGTCAGCTGGACAGCAAATACATTCTATCTTCCACACTGTCAAACTTTGACCAATGATTCCAGTTTCATCTAACCCTCCAGAGGATGGCCTCTCCCAGGCTGCTGTGAGTGATTTTGGGGGACACCTTTGTCCTCTGAGTCATGCTAGGCTGCACTCTAGTGGAATGAAGAAAAGAAGCGCCTCAAAAGGTTTCAGTCAAGGGCAAAGTTTTCCTTCACTGGAGAACAGTCATGTTGCCTCATGGACTTCTGCACATCATGCAGGGAAAGGTTTGGGGTTCACTTATGAAAGACATAGTAGTATTTCCTAGATTGGCACTGAGATCCTGTAACTCTGCTATCCATAACCCTCCATTTATTATCTTCCCAGAAGAAATAATGTTTTATTATTTTTCATTTAGAAGTTTGAGAAAACACACATCTCAGAATTAAACAGCATTGAGTTGTAGAATCATAGGACAGGGAACAATGGAAGGGCGACAGACAGACAGACCTAAGCCTGATTTCGATAGAGGAACTGCTAAACCAAAATCAAGGCCAAGGTGTCATGGCAACTGATTGGACCATGTGCACCTTCAACTTTAACATAATGACCCAGAACATTGTGACCGCTGCTCAGCGGGGGAGCTGGAGGCACAGTGAGGTCTGTCCCCAGGGTGGGATGATGGATTGGTGCCGGGCGATGAGTGTGTGTGTGTGTGTGTGTGTGTGTGTGTGTGCGCGTGTGTGTGAGTGTGTGTGTGTGAGTGTGTGTGTGTGTGTGTGTGTGTGAGTGTGTGTGTGTGTGTGTGTTGTGATGGTGGAGATGATGATGATGGCACCTTGTATCATGGAGGACAAACCAGAGCATGATGAATGGCAGCTGGAGCACTGCTGTGATGCCAGACAAGATTAGCTTAGAAACACTCACAACATGCCTGCAGCGGAAATAGGAGGATTATCAGCACTTGCTGTGTGTGTGTGTGTGTGTGTGTGTGTGTTTGCTACGTGTCTTCCTGTTTATGTGCGAGTCCAAGATATGAATGTTTATGTGAGTCCGCTCCCATTATTCATACGGTGCATATCCCATACGTGTGTGGAAGTAATGTGTGTTAGCCTACATCAAGATGGTGTCATTCCACCTAACATTGGCCTGCTCCTGGATTGATGATAACGATGGAAAACATCTGAAAGAGCTGAAAACAGACCTCCAGGAAGTTAGCTTGTGACCTGGCCTAGTCTGCTAACAGGACACAGTACCACCCCTTACATTACATTCACCTATGTACGGGATGTATGCTAACAACAGGCAAGAAATATTCCTGTAACGAGGGATATTTCAGTTGACAGAAACACACTGAGGTTTTTGTGGACGAAGTGCAAGATAGGACTCTTTTCCTGAACAAGGTCCTGACGACAGAGAAGATCAGAATGAATCAATGATGTCTACACACTTCCTGTCCTGTGTGTGTTCCAGGTCTAAGGTTGTACTTCTGTCTCCTCAACCCTTCATCAAGTGTTTCTAAATCCGCTCACTCAATCAGTAGGGCACGATGGCCATTTAAGATACAACAAAGTCCACCTTTGTCACACACCGAGCAAATCCATGATTTTATGGTTTTGAGGTCAACGGCTTCTTTTCAACAGAAAATTGCCTGTGGATGAGTGGCAAATTATCTTCAATCTTTATTGTTAAGAGCCGCAGTCGAGTCAATAGAGGGCGAATCATTTATCAGCAATGACATTTGGGGTCTGTTGTTGTTGAACCAAACCAGAGTGAAGCAGAACCTGAGGTAACGAGTTACTCTGAGCTACAGACGGACCACCTTCATGTCCTGTGAAGTCCTCTGGAGACTCATGTCTCAAATATGAGACATTTTGTGTTAGAAGCAACAACGTCTAATATTGTCTCCTTCTCAGTCTCTCAAAGAGGAAGGAGATTTCTAGGAATTATTTTGACCACGTGGCTAAATGGATTTATGGTTTTAAGGTATTTATAGTTTTTGGTATCTTATTTCATAGTCTATTGGTCAAAGGTTATCATGCTGTGATGTGAGAATTGTGAGATTGCAACAGGGAATACGCGGAAGACTGAAAACCTGGAAAAACCCTCTCTCTTTCTGTCAGTGGCAGAAACTTTTTTTTCATCTAATAAAATTGTGCTGCTGCAGCAAATCATGTATAAAGAATTTCCAATCTGATGAGTCACTTTGATATGAGACGGTCTTAAGTTAGCAACGGTTTTTCCTCCTGACCCACTTACAGTCTTTCAAGGAAAGACTTTATAATCTTAGGAAATTAGAATTATGAAGGACTAACAAAGATTCTTATAGTATTTGTTCCCATGAAGCTCAGCAGTTATAAAGAATCATACTACCGTTCTGATTTGGGGGTGAGGCAGCTTCATATTCAGTTGCCCCTGACTGGTCCTGCCCCCATCTGCCCTGAGTCTCCCAGCAGCCCAGTGGGTCTGCCCAGCCCTGCCCATGTGTGCCCATGTGTGTCCTGGCATCAGTGTCTGTTCACACCCTGATGTTGACTCCCTCCACTGGGGGTGTGTATCGTTCATCGCACAGCTTCAAGACAGCATCCTGTCTAAATGTGTTCATCAACCTCTGTGTTGCCATCAGCGTCCGTCTGCTGAAACTCCCTCCCTCAAGGTCACGTGTGACAAGAGAACGGGGATTAAGATACATGAGGAGGAAGGAAGGAAGAGTCACAGATGAGACCATGTAAACACAGCAGTTTACACATGCGACACTGTCATCTATCATCCTGTGCACACTGATTGGATAGGAAAGCATCTGCTCTTTACGATTGATGTCAAAGTGTAACAGATCTTACCAGACAAGTCCCATGAACATGATGATATTACATATTACTACATCTTGTAGTATCTGTTTGGCGTCCACTAAAGAATGACTCAATATGTTATTTCTGCAAGTCCCTCTATCGCTTTGTGTGATGAAGGAAAATATATTATTGAGTATTTCCCCTTCCCTCTTTGAAAGATGAAACAGTTGCCTTACTAACACAAAATAATGACGGAAAACAAAGTTTGTCTGTTATTTCTTTTGCCTGTATAACCACTTTTTAAGTACATGAGTACACAGTTGTTCTACAGCATTCTGTGTGATGAATGAGTTGGAGACAACACACCTGCTATTCCTGATTCACACGCATGCAGAATGCTGCACACACACAAACACACTCAGCACAAAAAGTTTGTACTGTCGATAATACACAGTGTTTTGTATCCCAGGTGTGTATTCACTAGCTACCTGATAAATACACCCAGGTGTACAGGATGAATAGCCAGTCAAAAGCACGGGCGGAATCGTTTCAAAACCAGCAATGGACAAGACCAAAACACATGCCGTAAGCAGATCCATCCCTATACACTTCCAGCTCATTTTCCATAGGCAACCACTACAATGGTATATAGCTTGCAACCTAAACCATACATTTACTGTACAGGTTCATAAGGACAAACAGAAAAAGATCCATCTCGTAAATGGGCATTGGTAGTCTTTGGAACATAATCAGCAGGAACGGCTAAACTCCATTTGTGCTGACTTTCAGGTGTACTGTGACCTGGCTGTTACTGTCTGAGGTATAACACCTTAACAAAACATGCTGCTTCTCCTGAAGGCCAGTACAGTTTCTCCTGCAGTAAATAACTTTTGCCATTTGTGTCATTTCTACGACTGCACCTTCTCATCGCTCCAACTGTTCCTTTTTCCTCTTTAATGATATTTTATGTGAGTGTGGTTCACAAATGATTCAGGTCCTAGTGTACCCATGATGCACTTGGAGCACGTTAGTTATCCTACAATGGACCAATTAAGTACAAAAAAAATTCTGTTCTTTTTTCAAACTCGCTGGAAAAAGTGTGAACATTGTGAAATGTTATACAATATCCAAGCTAGATGTTAATATGGATGAAGGGTACAACTCCTCATCATCATTTGAAGAGAACCAATTTCAGTACATCGCTCTCATTACAGCAGTAGGAAGGTTGCGAGTTCGATTCCCAAACTGTGTCAACATGATATTGTGTCCTTGGGCAAGGCACTTCACCCTACTTGCCTCAGGGGGGGAATGTCCCTGTCCCTGTACTGTGCAGTAAGTTGCTCTGGATAAGACCCCCCCCCCCTCATCCCTGTTCTAACATGGTACTGTCAGAACAGGAACACACTGTTAATGTCATCATCCTCTTCAATACAAACACACTTAGTATCTGACAAGAACACTTCCTGTCTGTGTTGGAGAGCACTGAGTCTGAATGAACACACACTCTGAACATCCAGAGTAATTAATCAGTGCGATATAGTTCCTCGTTAAGATGTGTGTGTGTGTGTGTTATCCATATGGTTCTCAGTGTGTGTGATGTGATGTCAATTGAGATAAAAATAAAACATCAAAATGTGGACGTTTGTCTTGGCACTTCTTGCAGCATATCCACTGGCCTCATTAAAATGCACTGGGTTGAAACAGATTCTCCATTCTTCTCTGTATTTGTGCCAGAGCACCTCCTCTTGTATGTTTGTTTATTTATTTTTGTTAAACCATTGTTCTTCTTTCCGTGTTGAGCCAGAAATCCCTTTTCACAATGCTAAGCGGTTTACTTGGTGGGAGCCCAAAAAAATGAATGATATGAAGTTCTAAGAATTTTTTTTGGGGGGGGGGGGTTTGCACAGAAAAAACTGTATTTTGTGGATTATATTGCTAGTCCATTTAGCCAGAGTGACAACCCAACAATATTAACAGAATTCAAAGTCTTTACAGCAGTGTGACTGAGATGTGACTAACGGTAGCTTGAGCCAGTCCGGAGACTAGCTGTGGTTTTAATGCTGTGCGGTTATAAAATGTTTCGAAAGTGAAAACACAATAGTCTTCTGACTGTATTTCTTGTATTTTTTTGCTTGGAGTGTCCAAGTGGATAAGCTTTGCATATTGTAGAAACAGCACATTGGTATCGCGATAAAGAAAGGCCATTGAAATGATATATCTAATAATGTTTCAAAAACCCTGAACTGTCTCTCTGCTGTCCAGTGATCTTCAGTCTTGCTGAATCTATTCAGGATGAAAATAGTCTTTTAGACAACACTTTAGCTAGCGGCCAGAGAAGAGATGGGAAGCTTGGCTCACTGGGTCTGGGTAGCCATGAAAAGCTCATTCAGTGGTCTCTCAGTTTCTTAGCCTCAGGGACCTGGGGAGAGAGATCGAACCATGAAGAGTGAGAGAGAGAGAGAGAGAGAGAGAGAGAGAGGGGGGGGGGGGGAGAGGGAGAGAGAGAGAGAGGGGGGGGGAGAGGGGGGGAGAGAGGGGGAGAGAGAGGGAGGGGAGGGAACACATTAAGAGAGATGCAGAAACAAGACATACAAAGTAGAAGGCAGAGGGAAATCCATCCAGAGTGAGCGAGAGGGTGAGAGGGAGCGAGACAGAGGTAGAGAGAGGGAGAGAGAGATGAATCAGATAGAGTGGAAGAGAGAGAGAGAGAGAGTGAGTGATAGCTGTAGTGTGTGACCCTCTCAAACACCATTTACTCGTAGCACACAGTCGATTAGCATCGGCAGAGTGAAATTCCAATGTCGCTCACATCCTCGTCTTTTCTGTCATGTATTATTCAACCAGGGACAGTCATGCCATCTCTCCAGTCATGTGTCTCAGCATAATGGTAGACAATGGCCTTTTCACATTGGAGCCCTTTTTTATAACCCAAAGCACTACAGACAAATAAAATACAAAAACTGCAATAAATGCAAAGCAAAGAATTATTATTATTTTTTTTATAAGAAATTATAATAATAAGATACTCATACTTCTGCAATTTCCCCCCCTGGAGGACAAATAAAGGTTTATCTAATCTCTCATTACAAATCCAACAGTAGAAAACTGTCATAGCTTATCTATCTTTAGCATATCCATGTCTACATGTGTTTGATAGCTGCAGTTCCAGTGGAGATGTTAGTCATGCAATTAAACATGATCTTGTTCTCGTATGGGAGAGTCATGCCTGGGGAGAGATTTCAGTAGTCTAAGAAGATTGAATATGATTGTACATTTAGAATGCGTTCAATGTGATTTTATTACCAGGAAATGTTGAGAATGTAAAGTTTCCTGTTTAATCTAACCTATAGCATCCAACAGAATGATAAATATACATAATATAGAAATATTATAAAAAGTAATTTCTGACAGACAAGGAGAAAACCTTTTCTTTCAGAAGTCGTTACGTGTTTCTAGGTCAGAAAACACAGAGTATGAATATGAAATGAGCCAAAGACTTGTTCCAGAGAAAGAGAAGAGACAAGAGAGAGAGAGTTAAAGAAAGAGAGAGAAAAATACTTTCAGAATGAAGAGTGTGATGCTTCAATGGAGATGAACTGACCTTGTTTTTATACTGTATTTTTTATTCATTACATGACCTAAAACCCCCACACACATAGCATAATGCTTAGCTAAATGTTTAATCCTTTAATGGGATTTCAAAACAAGTTCTATATTTAACTTGAGCTTCATACTCACCCCCCAAAAGAATATGTAGAAAAAAGAAAGCGTATTCCACTAAAACTGATTTAGGATGTTCTTTGGATTAAGTGATTTAATAATCAAGCTTGATTATTAACACCATGTCAAATTGGCCTCCAGGGAGCCTCCAGGGTCTCAACACAGGTGCTCCTCCCTCACTGGGAACATCATGCTCGGGGCTTGAGAGCTGAGATGTCATGAAGAAGGTGGCTGAGTGGTTAGGGAGTTGAGCTGGGAGTTAGAGAAGGTACTCGGTTCGAACCCCGGCTTTGCCGACATGACGTTTCGTCCTTGGGCGAGGCACTTTACCCTGTTTGCCTCGGGGGGAATGTCCCTGTACTTACTGTAAGTCGCTCTGGATAAGAGCGTCTGATAAATGACTAAATATAAGTGAGACATCACTGGGACAGATTCAAGAATGACGATGCAGTAATGAATGTTTCACTCCAGCCAGAGGCTAATGGCAGATGAAGAATAGTCCCAACAATGCCTTTAAAATGATATAATATTAGGAACAATATCTACCCTGGGTGGGATTAGACTTCTATGAGTGTTGTGAATTCTTATCAGCGTATTATGTACCATGTATAACATGGCTGGAAGACTGTTAAAACCTTTAGGATTACAGCAGTATTCTGGTTTGTGCTGCCCCCAGCTGGACAGGGGTGGTATTACTAATCACAGTCAGCAGAAGAAACGAGCACATGAATTTGGTTGTGCTGCAAGTAGGCTCCCTTCTAGAACATTCATGGACCATTCTGCTCCTATTGCACCATATTCAAACGTATTCAGAGTTAATTATTTAAGTTAACATTAGAATAATATTATATGTCCATAAACCAGAGTCTGGACCAGACAACCCTGTGAGAATTTGTCAATAAAGCGCAGAAAATCTAATAGCCACTAGATGGAAATAGAGACTTATTTTTGGGGGCTACGCTTCATGACAACACTTACTAGAGCTTTTCTCTTTCATTAGGCATCTCACATTAGTACACAAACACATTGTATCTCTCTCTCTCTCTTTCTCTCTCTCCCTCTCAATCTCTCTCTCTCTCCTTTCTCTCTCTCCCTCTCAATCTCTCTCTCCCTCTCAATCTCTCTCTTTCTCTCTCTCTTTCTCTCTCCCTCCCTCTCAATCTCTCTCTCTCTCTCTCTCTTTCTCTCTCTCTCTCTCTCTCTATATCACTGATTGAAAGTGTTTTGCAGAAATGGCACAATAAGTTTATATATATATAAAGAGTAACCATGGTTACTAACACAGCTAACAGTCAGAGACAGACTGAAAGATCTGTTCCAGCGTTCATCTCACACACACACTCCAGACAGCAGAATGCCCAGAGCAGTGGAGTGGAAGATAGTATCCAGACCTCTGATTCATTTAGGCATCCAATCAAAGACATTCTGGTGTGGCGCAGGAAGTGGGTGAGGCCATTCAGTGGTCTGCTGCTTGGTTTGGTTTCAGGTGGCTGAGTGGTTAAGGAGTCAGACTAGTGATCAGAAGGTTAGCAGTCTGATTCCTGGCAGAACCATCATGAGACCATGATGAACCATCCATCTCTGTCTCTCTGTCTCTCTGTCTCTCTGTCTCTCTGTCTCTCTGTCTCTCTGTCTCTCTCTCTCTCTCTCTCTCTCTCTCTGTCTCTCTGTCTCTCTGTCTCTCTCTCTCTGTCTCTCTGTCTCTCTCTCTCACACACACACACACACACACACACACACACACACACACACACACACACACACACACACACACACACACACACACACACACACACACACACACACACACACACACACACACACACACACACACACACACACACACACACACACACACACACAGCTGCCTTTTATGTTAACCACCGCTGCCAGGGCTGCCAGCAAGAGGTCTCTGGTCGACAGGAAGCAACAAACACAGACATCACAAACAATCGCTTACAGAACAAAAGATATCATCTGGGAGCAGAGTAAACAGGCCACACGCACACACACATGCACACACACATGCACGCACACATGCACGCACACATGCACGCACACACATGCACGCAGATGTGTTTGTTGTTGTAAAAACAACATCTGACATAGCATAAAATCATGTTGAGCCTTATACTCTATTATGTTGTGCTGCTGGAAGCTTAAAACTCACACATTTCCACAACATCAAAACATTAGTCAAACAGAAACACTGAGAGCTGCCTGGGAAAAGTCTCTCTCTCTCTCTCTCTCTCTCTCTCTCTCTTCTCTCTCTCTCTCTCCTCTCTCTCTCTCTCTCTCTCTCTCTCTCTCCTCCTCTCTCTCTCTCTCTCTCTCTCTCTCTCTCTCTCTCTCTCCTCCTCTCTCTCTCTCTCTCTCTCCTCTCCCTTTTATCTCTTTAGAGTTGAGACTAATTTTTACACTGTCACATTGTGCTGCATGATCACAGTGATCCTTGCCACTGGCCTAATGGGGTATTTCAGAATCTATGGAGAGTTTAAGGAAGGATCCGTCCCGCAGCAGCAGAGCCCTGGGTACTTTCTCTCTCATTCATTTCACATGAGATCCTTCAGTTACATCTGAACACTGTTTAACAGGCATGTACTTATCTGTTATATGTTTTACATTTACCCAGCATACACGGTACATAGGTACAGTACTTATTTTAGATTTCTTTCTCTTGATAATTCATGCATCACCAGACCAGGTCAGTTACTATATTAGTGTTTTGTTTAAAATATCAACAGTCTTTCTTTCTCAGAGTTAACAAGCTTCATTAAGCTCCCGTCGGCCATCTTTCCTCCGAGCTCATTAGCGCTCTCTGGTAACTGCAGCTAACAGCTAATGTTAGCGCTGGGGCGTCCTCGTGTTCAACAGTAGAGAGAGCTGAGAGCACCAGCCTCATCTGCCAGGCCTTCAGGGCCATCCATATTTAAAGACGACAAGCTGAGAGCCTTTGAAAGAAAGCCAATATCTAGATAGTCACTGGTCAGAGTAAGATGTGATACTGGAGAGGGAGGGGGGGGGGGGGTTAACGGTCGATAAGTTTACTTTGACAAACCACATGCTTGAATATTCAATTGCTTGTGTCAGTGGATATAGATATTTGCTGATGGGTCTTAAAGACTTGACATGATATCATTGTCTAAAAAGGCTATTTGATCTTTCCCATTAAAACTTAGGTTAGCAACGAGTGTAAAAAAAAACGAGGGATTATCCAATGAAGCAGCCTTCATCATGATGAACACACTGTGAGGGAGGAAGATGGTGGAAACTGTCCATTTTCACCCTGGTCCTTTTTAATATTGATTGTCTTCTGTCCGCTTGCAGGGATTCAATCTTGAAGCGAGGGAAGATTTGCCTTCAGACAGACTTAGTAAGCCTCTCTAAATGTAGCAGTTGACTAGAGGCTTATTTTAACTTGAAGTGTTGAGCAGTAGTAATAGATGGAAGCCTTTCAGACTGTGTCCTTAATGAACCAGTCTGAAAGGCTTCTTCAAGACTTTCCACAGAAGAACATGAGGTCTGGGTAGAATCCACACACTCACAGAAGCTATGATACCACTCTGTGTGTGTGTGGTGTGTGTTTCTCATAACCAGCAGGCCCCGGAGGTATCGATGGGTTCGTTCACAGCTGGTTCCATTTGAAACAACAACAGTGTGTTTTCAGCACCATGACAAATGACACCTGGCAGGTGAACAACACCTGCTGCCCCTCTCTCTCTCCCTCTCTCTCTCTCTCTCTCTCTCTCTCTCTCTACCTCTCTCCCTCTCTCTGTCTCTCTGTCTCTCTCTCTGTCTCTCTCTCTGTCTCTCTCTCCCTCTCTCTTTCTCCCTCTCTCTCTCTCTCCCTCTCTCCCTCTCTCTGTCTCTCTCTCTGTCTCTCTCTCTCTCTATGTGTGTCACTCTCCCTAATGCTGTC
>CM059306.1:1212500-1220000 GCA_030340665.1 Neosalanx taihuensis
ACCCACCCACACTACCACCATCCCTCCTGAACCCATCCCCACTACCACCATCCCTCCTGAACCCACCCACACTACCCCATCCCTCTGAACCCACCCACACTACCACCACCTCCTGAACCCACCCACACTACCACCATCCCTCCTGAACCCACCCACACTACCACCATCCCTCCTGAACCCACCCACACTACCACCATCCTCCTGAACCCACCCACACTACCACCATCCTCCTGAACCCACCCACACTACCACCATCCCTCCTGAACCCACCCACACCATTACATCCCATATAGCAGCATTCATGATAAGTGTTCAATCAATATGAATAGTGTCCATGTGGAGGAATAAGAAATCATTGACGCCTCTCCTGAAGTGGAGCTCTGATCAAGTCTCATTTCAAATATTGATCTGGGTCCAGTCTGGTATGTGCAGCATGAGTGTACTGGACTGAATAATGGCTTCTTATTGATTTAGGCTGTGCAGTAATTTAGTGCAGGAAAAGTAGATTAGTTAATCATGATGTTGTAGTTGGTGCCAGACTCACTTTTATTTAATTAATGACGAAATGTCATTTTGCCGGCAGACAACAGCAAGCTTTGTATAATCGGGTTAATACTGTGTTCGCAGCCATGGTTCTGTTATGTAAGGGCTGACTGTTGTGTGATGCGCTGGAAACTTAAGTGAACATTTCTGTTAACACTGACTTTATTTAACTCATTATCTTCTGCCATGTACATCTGTTATTCCTGTGACATATTTTGGAACATGAATGAAACTAGAGAACGTTTTTTATCTTCTCACAATTATCCATGCAGAGGGTCTCACCATCCACCATCCTTGTTTTTGTGTGTGGGCTGTTTAACCTCTTCGTGGTGTGTGTGTGTGCTGTGTGCTGTGTGTGTGTGTGTGTGCTGTGTGTCTGTGTTTGTGTGTGTGTGCTGTGTGTCTGTGTCTGTGTGTGTGTGTGTGTGTGCTGTGTGTCTGTGTCTGTGTGTGTGTGTGCTGTGTGTCTGTGTGTGTGACCCTCCTCCAGGTGTGTCTCCAGCTAACCCTAACCTCCTGAGGTAACACCACTCCCCCTGTCCTCCTCCAGGTGTGTCTCAGCTAACCCTCCTGAGGTAACGACCCTCCCCCTGTCCTCCTCCCAGGTGTCTCCAGCTAACCCTCCTGAGGTAACACCACTCCCCCTGTCCTCCTCCAGGTGTGTCTCCAGCTAACCCCCTCCTAAGGTAACGCCTCTCCCCCTGTCCTCCTCCAGGTGTGTCTCCAGCTAACCCCCTCCTGAGGTAACACCACTCCCCCTGTCCTCCTTCACTACACCGTGTTCCTCTCTTCCTCCATTTCCAGAACAAGGAAAATGGCTGAGGGGAGATCGATGGAGCTGGCTATTGGGGGGGGGGGTTCTCAGAGGTGAAGACCCTGTGGACACAGAGACAGAGAGGGTCTTCCTGCTCTGGACTGCCTGGTGGCCAATCAGAAGTCAGTCCTGGAGATCAGACAGAACTGAGAGGTCAAGGCTCGAGGTGTAACCATGGAGATGAACACAGGATTCACATGAAGCTTAACTGTACACAAGCTTGATCAATATTGACAAGGTCAGGTTTAAAAAAATAAATAAAAAACATCCAAACACCCAAGAGTCAGAGGATAGTGTAAGGATGGTGGATACTTATTGATTGCAATTGGATTAAGTAGGATTATGTTCTGTATATTTTAGATCTGACCCTCAGATTATATACGATTAGCAGAGAAATTTGATTTCAGGAATCTGGGCGGAGAGAGAAAAAAGAAATGTTGGGGTGCAAAGCTACCTCAGAAATACACCTGCTGTGAGTTTCATTAGGAAATAAGCAGCAAGCAACTCACATGGTTTATTTATGAGCGCTAACTCTTGATTATATCTTATTTCTCTGAGGTAAATCATCTATTTATTTGTAACCCTGGATACCAACATACTCAGCTACTGTAAATATATATTTAATATTATATAAGTGATATTGTGTCATCAAGTAATCATGCAGGTAGTTGTTCTGTTAGATGGAGTTTAATATTGTTAGTGTCTATTTATCCTTTATTGCTTGTAATATCTAGACCGTTTCCTGTGTCTGAATTGAGTTTTCTCCAATTTTCTCTTTCTTCTTTTAAGGTCAAATGTACAACAAATAGAATCAGAAAATAAATGAAAATATCGTAACATCGCTCTCCTCATTTGAAGGTAAATGTGTTTTCTCTCTCTAAGGAATGTGGGAAGCAGAATGGAAACAGCCGACTTGTAAACGTCCATCTCTAACACACAAGCATAGAAACATTCATATTTCTGCATGAGTTCATTAGTCATGAGTCATGAGTCTTGGCCTTCAGGTAATTATCGCCTCTAATGAGAGTTCATCTGTTTTACCAATCCTGTTCCAAACACTCCCTTAAAACAATGCACACACTCATTAACCAACTAGTGCTTGGGTATACACATTACATTTAGTCATTCATCAGACGCTCTTATTCAGAGCGACTTACAGCACAGTACAGGGGACATTCCCCCTGGGGGAAGTAGGGTGAAGAGCCTTGCTCAAGGACACAATATCATGTTGGCACAAACAGTGTTCAAACCAGGGACCTTCTGATTACTAGCACAACACCCTCACTGCTCATCCACCTGACTCAGACCAAGCTAATTAGATGAAGCCCTGATATTGTTTATGATGGGACACAGGTGCTTATAACGAGGTTCGTGTCAACGCAGCAGAGGAGGATCCATTAAGGAAGACAGAGAGTGAGAGAGAGAAAGAGGGAGAGAGACGGGGAGAGAGACAGGAGAGAGAGAGAGAGAGACAGGGAGAGAGAGAGAGAGAGAGAGAGGGAGAGAGAGACAGGGAGAGAGAGAGAGACAGGGAGAGAGAGAGAGAGAGACGGGGAGAGAGACAGGGAGAGAGAGAGAGAGAGAGAGGGAGGGAGAGAGAGAGAGAGAGAGGGAGAGAGAGAGAGGGAGGGAGAGAGAGAGAGAGAGAGGTGGAAGAGTCACATGGAGAGTTCCCTCGCTGCGATTGGGTGAAAGGGAGAGAGAGGAGGAAGGAATGAAAGAAGCTGGAAAGAAAGAAGGAAAGGAGGGATTATGGAAGGAGGAAAGGCTGAGGAGGGTGGGAGAGAGGGATTGAATCTGAAGAGAGGGGGATTATGGAAGTGGATGCTGTAAGGCAGAGAGAGAGAGAGAGAGAGGGAGGGATGAAAGACGAAGACACGTTAGGAGGAAGCACAGTGATGCTTGTCATAGCATCATGCTAATGAGCTTGACTGTTAGGTCAAGTCTTCAGGCACTAGTGGCCGTGCATGTGTGTGTTACGTGTGTGTTATGTGTGTGTGTGTATGCGTGTGTTGCGTGTGGTGTGTGTGTGTGTTATGTGTGTGTGTATGCGTGTGTTGCGGGTGTGTATGTGTGTGTGTGTGTGGCGTACAGGCAGTAAGTAGGGGCACCTTCACTGTCCATCAGGTCTGAATATACCATCCTCACTGCTAATGAATCACAACACAGAGAAGTCATACACACACACTGTCTCTTCAACATGCTCCTAATTTAGAGATTTGATACAAGATCAGCCATGAGACAACTTAGAGTCTGTGTGGGTGTGTACAAGAGAAAAGGAAAGACAGATTGAAAGAGAGAGAGATGTGTGTGTGTGTCTCGTCCTGTGTCTTCCTCATTGTCTCTCTCTCTCCCTCTCTCTCTCTCTCAGCTGCTCACACACACACACACCCCACTTCTCTTTCCCTCACACGCCAGCTGACTGTTTCCCCCTCTCTCCTCTATCCCCCCCCCCCTCCTCCCAGGACCAGCCCCACCCACCGCTCCCCCCCCCTTCCAACCATGCTAAATGGTACGATCCCAGCCGCTCTCCCTTCCACTGCCTCTCTCTCTCTCTCTCTCTCTCTCGCTCAGCAGTCCTGCCTGCAGCCAGGATCACACACACACACGCAGGTTCAGCGCAGGGGGCTGCATGCGCCCGCAGGAATATCACCGCTGTGAGTCCACGACTGTGCCGAATCCCAAACCAACGCATGTGTGACTGTGCATTAGAGAGTGAGTGTGTAAAGGTGTTGTGCCTGTGTGTGTGTGTGGTGTGTGTGTGTGTTAGCGGGGAGCCTCTTAAGATGAGCAGCAGACAGGCGCTGGTTTGATCGAGACTTCTCAGGCAGGACTGACGGACCCTCTCTCCTCGCCCGCCCGCCCCCTGGTCCCTCGTGGTCTCGGTGGTCTTCCTGTGTTCCACCGCTCCGCTGGGATGTCTGCGTTGCCGGGAGCGACGGATAACAGCCAGAGGAACTCCTGTAGGTGACTTCCTGTGGTGGCTCCTTCAGTCACGCTGTGGCATGCGTGTGTGTGTGTGTGTGTGTGTGTGTGTGTGTGTGCTGAAAAAGAAAGCATGAGGGCAGGGATGGGGAGGGTGTGTGTGTGTGTGTTAAGTCTAGTGGTTGTGGTGTTGGTCACAGCTGTTTGGTGATCAACTGGTCTGTTTAGACGAAGCTCGCTACAAGTTGGTGAAAAATGTTTTCTAGCTTTTGAAGAGGCTTGCAGTTTTTATTTTATTACGCTCCTCCTTGTCATTCTGTCACAAGAGGTGACAGGAAAGCGTTATTAAGGAAGGATCAGTAATCTTATAGATGTAAGGTACCAAGGAACTGTATTTCATGTTGGCTTTCCTGTCAAATGATTTCTGATAGAATTGTTGGTGAGTGTCCCAGTAGTGACCTGATGTCTCTCTGTCTCTCTGGCTGACATGCTGATCCACACACAGCAGAGAGAGATCAGCGTGGGGGAGATCTGATGAGACGTGGACTCGTTGTGATTTGAGTCCCAAGTTGGGACACAAACAAACACAATCAGAGACAGAGAGTGAGAGAGAACAGGCACAGCAAATGGGCGAGGGTTTTTATTGCTTTCATTATTATTGCAAGCCCTCTCTCTCTCCCCCTCTCTCTCTCCCCTCCTCTCTCTCCCCCTCTCTCTCTCCCCCTCCTCTCTCCCCCTCCTCTCTCCCCCTCCTCTCTCCCCCTCCTCTCTCCCCATCCTCTCTCTCCCCCTCCTCTCTCCCCCATCCTCTCTCTCCCCCTCCTCTCTCCCCCTACTCTCTCCCCATCCTCTCTCTCCCCCTCCTCTCTCCCCATCCTCTCTCTCCCCCTCCTCTCTCCCCATCCTCTCTCTCCCCCTCCTCTCTCCCATCCTCTCTCTCCCCCTCCTCTCTCCCCATCCTCTCTCTCCCCCTCCTCTCTCTCCACCTCCTCTCTCCCCATCCTCTCTCTCCCCCTCCTCTCTCCCATCCTCTCTCTCCCCTCCTCTCTCCCATCCTCTCTCTCCCCATCTTCTCTCTCCCCATCTCTCTCTCCTCCTCCTCTCTACCATCCTCTCTCTCCCCCTCCTCTCTCTCCCCTCCTCTCTCTCCCCCTCCTCTTTCCCCTCCTCTTTTCCCCTCCTCTCTCTCCCTCCTCTCTCTCCCCCTTCTCTTTCCCCCTCCTCTCTCTCCCCCTCCTCTCTCTCTCCCTCCTCTCCCTCCTCTCTCTCTACAGTAGTAACGACCAGTCTCCAACACTGTGTTCCTGTGTTCAAGCTGTGTGTGTGTGTGTTCTGTGTGTGACCTCTTCACATCCAATGTTTGACTTGCATGATTACAATGAGCACATGAGTGTCTTGCATTATGCATGAGTGTGTTTTGTTTGTAAAGCTTATTTGACTGTACTTGACCTGTCCTCGTTCTAAGCACTTATTATACAGTCATCATGATGTCGGGCAGTGTGGAGAGAGAACTAATTATATCACCCTGTTGTGGGGATGTATTTATCGGATGTGAACCTTTTTCTCTTGAAACAACCTACAGCTTCTGGCATTTGTGCTCAGAAACCTGCTTGTAGCACAGAGATATAAAACAAAAACAATCTTGGTGGGTTTTCTGTCAAATGTTTGAACAGAGTCTGATTGTATTTCTACCAGTCAGCCTTGCCAACGGCTAATACATGTCTGGTTCTCACCAGCGATAAGGGAGAACATTTAATCAACAATGCCAAATCTGAATGGAGCATAGTGTGATGGGCTGTGCAGCTGAAGTCATGGATGGGAAAGAGAAAAAGAGAGAGAGGCAGCGAAAGAGGGCATCTGCCATGGAGATAAATGTGCTAAGTAATCATATCTCATACTACATGATGGGTGGCTAGCTCTCCTCTCTTCCCCTCTCTCTTCCCTCTCTTCCCCTCTCCTCCCCGTCTCTCCTCTCCCCTCCCCCTCAACCTCATCCCCTTAAAGCCCAGGTTTATCTGAGGTTCACATTAAACCTTAATTGCATGTAAATCAAAGGCCCAGGAGAGGGAATTAGCGCTTTGTACTGTTTTAATGAGAGAGAGGAGGGGGGAGGGTCAGGCCATGCGCCTCTCTCTGTCTCTCTCTTTCTCTCCCGGAATTTACGAATTCACAAAGTATCCACACTATATGGTCCTATGAATATTGCCTTCTCAGCACGGTGTTTTCAGCGTGTGATTTCATACATTCTGCCTAACTTGCGTGACACACATGCACACCAGATGATGTGTTTTACTTTCAGTGGGGGAATCGTAATCATCCCACTAATTGGACAATTGAAGGCCCTGTTTACCTGAGTGAGAGTCCTCTGCAGATGAAGAGGGGAGGTGGTTTGTGAGCGGACTGATTCACGTTGGGTCAGTTCAGTTGATGATTTAATTGCCGTCTCAAGCTCTCCTTGTTTTAGAGTTAACAGTTTCAGCTCCATGTTGCCGTTACTTCCTGACTGGACTTGTCGACAACAGTTTGAGTGTATGAAACACACACACACACACACAGGAGAGAGCTACGTAAGCACAAGGGCAAAGGCTGCATAAACACACACGTGTACTTGCATACACACAGGACACATGCACACACACACACACACACACACACACAAACACCCCACCTGGATGGAACAGGTGCTGTGTCGCAGGGGAGGATGTGTGTTGTCGGTCTGCCTACACTCACATTGTGTAGTCAAGTGTGCACAGTGCCTACATGCAGACTGGAGGGAGGGAGGGAGGAGGAGAGAGGAGAGAGGAGAGAGGGATGGAGCAGAGGAGGAGGAGGAGGAGAGAGGAGGGAGGGATGGAGCAGAGGAGGAGGAGAGAGGAGAGAGGAGAGAGGGATGGAGCAGAGGAGGAGGAGGAGGAGAGAGGAGAGAGGGATGGAGCAGAGGAGGAGGAGAGAGGAGAGAGGGATGGAACAGAGGAGGAGGAGGAGAGAGGAGAGAGGGATGGAGCAGAGGAGGAGGAGAGAGGAGAGAGGAGAGAGGAGAGAGGAGAGAGGGATGGAGCAGAGGAGGAGGAGGAGGAGAGAGGAGAGAGGGATGGAGCAGAGGAGGAGGAGGAGAGAGGAGAGAGGGATGGAGCAGAGGAGGAGGAGGAGGAGAGAGGGATGGAGCAGAGGAGGAGGAGAGAGGAGAGAGGGATGGAGCAGAGGAGGAGGAGAGAGGA
>CM059306.1:1222500-1275000 GCA_030340665.1 Neosalanx taihuensis
GGTATGAAAGATTCATCAGCAGAACATTCTTTGTGATCTTTTCACTGCACCGGAGGCAGTGAAGTACACCAGAGGAGAAAGACCCAGTGAAGTACACTAGAGGAGAAAGACCCAGTGAAGTACACTAGAGGAGAAAGACCCAGTGAAGTACACTAGAGGAGAAAGACCCAATGAAGTACACCAGAGGAGAAAGACCCAGTGAAGTACACTAGAGGAGAAAGACCCAATGAAGTACACCAGAGGAGAAAGACCCAGTGAAGTACACTAGAGGAGAAAGACCCATGAAGTACACTAGAGGAGAAAGACCCAGTGAAGTACACTAGAGAGAAAGACCCAGTGAAGTACACTAGAGGAGAAAGACCCAGTGAAGTACACTAGAGGAGAAAGACCCAGTGAAGTACACTAGAGGAGAAAGACCCAGTGAAGTACACTAGAGGAGAAAGACCCAGTGAAGTACACCAGAGGAGAAAGACCCAGTGAAGTACACTAGAGGAGAAAGACCCCATGTAGCGCAGGCTTGAATATTTATGAGCTGAGGAATCTTCATTGGCCGTGAGTTGATAGGAACTCTATATTCAGGTCAGAGGTCAGACCATAAGTCTGAAAGATTGTCGTTGCTACACCATGACCATGAACTTTACACTCCAGAAACTACTTTGTTGGAGAGTATGGATTGTTGGGATCACCTCTTGATTCTTAGTTATCTCCTGTGCTTGGGAGTCCGGTGGCTGAGCGGTTAAGGCGTTGGGCTAAGGATCAGAAGGTTGTGAGTTTGTATTCCCGGCTGTGCCAACATGATGTTGTGTCCTTGGGCAACAAACTTCACCCTACTTGCTTCAGGGTGGAATGTCCCTGTACTTGCTGTAAGTCGCTCTGCAAGCCCCTGATAAATGATTAAATGTAAATGTCATGCTTGCTATATTGCCTCAGACGAAGCTTCTGCTAAATAAACACGAGTGTAAATACTGTATGAAACGTCACTATAAGGTTATCTTAGGTTAGCTTATATCTAAGGTTGATTTCCCAAAAGCATGCTGCCTCTTCCTGATGAAATAGATGAAACGTGGAAATGTAATTGGTTTTTAACCGCTACAGAAAACATTATGGGTTCTGCACGTGTGTGTGTGTGTGTGTGTGTGTGTGTGTTTGGGAGCTGCTGTGATATGAAAGCTACTGGAGAAAAGAAAGATTCCTGTATTATACATGAAGTATGAATATCCCAAAAATCTAAAATATTCCAGAATGTTTGATTTGAAACAAATAGAACATGAGTTCTGGTTAGAACACTGGTTCCTGAAAAGAGCTTTGGTTCCATTTCCTCTAATTTGTCTGTGTGTGTGTGTCTGTGTGTGTGTGAATGCAGGTGCAAGTGTAACGTGTGTACCTTACATGCATGTGTTTATATGAACACGTGTGTGTGTGTGTGGTTGTGTGTCCAGTCCACTACACACTGCCGCCTCCCTCCTGTGTTGCAGCTGTTGTGCTTGCGCCCCCCTGCCCCCCCCAGCCCCCCCCCCCCCCCCCCCCCCCCCCCCACTCAGCCTTATTCAGAGAGACAAACTCACATTCTAATTGGCTGGAAAATAAAAAAAATTTAGTCATTTAGCAGATGGATGCTAAAACCCTCCCCCAAGCTTGTAAATGAAACCAAACTCAGAATTCAGTTAATCCTGTTTCATCTCTCACACTGGGCTCAGGGCCACGCCTTTCGCAGGCCACACTTTCGCAGGCCACGCCTTCGCAGGCCACGCCTTCGCAGGCCACGCCTTTCACTGGCCACTCCTTTCAGGTGTTTCATTGGTTGAATTGTTTTCTTAACCTATCAGCAATGGACAGATTGTTAAACATGCGATTGTGACTAGTCCTCCTACCAACACCTGTCCATACTTTGACTGATGACATATCCTGTCCAATCAGTACCAACCCTCCCTCCCTCACTCCTCCTCACTCCCCCCTCACTCCCTCCCTCCCTCACTCCCTCCCCCTCCCCCCTCCCTCCCTCATGGCATCCTTCAAGGCTGCAGTTTCATATTGATCCCAGAGATGCTTGAGTGATTTACATGGTAATGTTCTCTGCAAGAAATATTTATGTGGCTGTGTGGAGTCAGAACGCCACACACACACACACACACACACACACACCCACACACACACACACACACACACACACACACACACACACACACACACACACACACACACACACACACACACACACACACACACACACACACACACACACACACACACACACACACACACACACACACACACACACACACACACACAACACACACACACACAAGCTTTGATAACACAGCAGAGTGGAATTCAAACATGCAGTTAGCTGAAGTGATCTTCTCTGTGTCGTCCTCAGTGAGCTGCTGTTAGGGCCAGGAGGTCATGTGACCCTGAAAGCTCCACACAGTGATCTGGCTTCAGACACATTTCATGCTCTGTTTACTTACATGCATAAAAAGCATGTTTGAATGGTGAATGCACTTGTGTGTGTGTGTTTTTGTGTATCCTGCATATTGTCGTGACCTTCTTAACCAGCCTGAGTGTGTGTGTGGGGGGGTTTGTGTGTGTGTGTGTGTGTGTGTGCATGTGTTGCTCTGCTATACATAAGACCAGGGCCCTGCAGTAACATGATGCTCGTTCTACCATTTGAATCCCTCTCCCTTGGCTGTAATGGCCTTGGACTTCTTGGTAATCACTCAACATTCACATCATTATAACTACTACAACATGGCACTTCGGAGAACAAAATTATTATTAAATCATATGCATGGTGTGTGTGTGTTGTTTTCTAAAAACTCTTAACAGTCCTATGTTTTAAACTTCTTCAGATTCTATGATTAGATACTGTACATTGCGCAAAATCATTTGAATGCATTTCTAAGTTACAGTTCGACTGCAGAGGTTTCCAATAGTGATTCAATGTGTTCTTTTGATGAATAAAGACGGATTCAAAGTACACTGTGAGTAATAATAGAAATAGATTTCACCGCTCTACCATTAATGTCGTGTTTCATCTGTATTGCCGGTGATTAAAGTAGTAATTACTTGAGGACGACCTAAATTAAACTGTCCTGGAAAATAGCCCAGCTTCAGCATGTATAGCCACCTGCTGCACCACACATCCAGTACGGTCTGATTAAGGTGCATGAATATGGTGTTGGACAGAAGACCCTGGATCAGGATCACAGTCAGACATTAACAACCAGAGGGATTTTAACTGTGGTTTGGTTGTGGTTTGGTTGTGGTCTTACTTGAGAAGACAGTTGTCAAGCCCAAGACACTAAAAGACTTGGTAGGGGGGGTCTGCTGAGGGGGGGTCTGCTGAGGGGGGTCTGCTAAGGGGGTCTGCTCAGGGGGGTCTGCTCAGGGGGGTCTGCTGAGGGGGGGTTGCTGAGGGGAGGCTGCTGAGGGGGGGCTGCTCAGGGGGGTCTGCTCAGGGGGTCTGCTGAGGGGGGGCTGCTGAGGGGGGGGCTGCTGAGGGGGGGTTGCTGAGGGGGGCTGCTGAGGGGGGTCTGCTGAGGGGGGTCTGCTCAGGGGGGTCTGCTGAGGGGGGTCTGCTGAGGGGGGTCTGCTCAGGGGGGTCTGCTGAGGGGGGTCTGCTGAGGGGGGTCTGCTGAGGGGGGACTGTGTGCCTCAGTGACAGATCTTCCTGAGACTTTAAGCAGAACTGACAGTGGTCTAGTGACTCATTCAGCCCGCAGGTTCACACTCCTACGCCTGCTGTGTGAGTGTGTGTGTGTGTGTGTGTGTGTGTGTGTGTGTGTGTGTGTGTGTGTGTGTGTGTGTGTGTGTGTGTGTGTGTGTGTGTGTGTGTGTGTGTGTGTGTGCCTGCCGAAAAGAAGGTGGTGGGCTGAGGGACGAGTGAGGGAGATAAAAGAGGGACGATAGAAAAACAGAAAAGGTTCGACCGGCTCGTTACATTACTACTGACTAAAGAGGTCAATAACAAAATAAACACACACCGTTTTGAATGAAGTCATTAGAAATAGGTTGGACTGTTTACCACATCCTCAAATACACTTCATGTACCGCTAAGAAACACAAAGGAAATGTGTGAATAACTGTTCAGACATTCCAGACAATTCATCAGCAACCCTCACGAGGTTTCCATAGAATCGATATGAGAGTGAAATTCCTTGCCTCCAGACTAAAGATAGCTCATTATTCCACTGTTAGCTGCTACGGCTAAGTGCTGCATTGATCCCTAACCACGAGGGAGTTAGCGCGGGGATTTGAACCTTGATGTTGGGAGGGAAGGCGTCCAGGCTGAGAGCCTATATGTAGGCGTCTAATACATACTGGATTAACCATTAAAACACATTACATGGCCTTAATCATGGTCAACCAACCCTGATCCAACAAGCTGTTTCTATATCAAAACATAAGGATTTTTCTATATCTATGGGTGTGTGTGTGTGTGTGTGTGTGTGAGATGAGTGTAGGATACAGAAATGAAAGCGTAATTATTAGCTATTCAACAGCATGATATATACACAGCACAGCTCCTGAATACTAGAGCAAATTAGACCCTTTAAGATGGATTCACTTTGTCGTCTGACACACACACACACACACACACACACACACACACACACACACACACACACACACACACACACACACACACACACACACACACACACACACACACACACACACACACACACACACACACACACACACACACACACACACACACACACACACACACAGCCCTCTGGTTCACCTTCTGATTCTTAGTCATCTCGCTCTCTCTGTCTCAGAAGTGAATTCAATGAATCCTCATTATGACTGTAGCAGCTGAGTCCAGGCAGCAACCCTGCTGATTCTGTCTGACAGGCAGGCAGGCAGACAGACAGACAGACAGACAGACAGACAGACAGACAGACTACGATCCGGAAGTTGCTGTGTCATTAAAACGTTTAAAAAATATATATGTAATTTGAGGTAAGTGACCCACAATGCAGTTCACACACCACACAGCCATCACACCTGTAGACGTGTGCATCTGTTAACCAGTGCCTTCTCCTCTCGAAGCATGTGTTGGTGTGAAGTGATGTAACTGGTGTGTTGTCGTACTACAGCATGATAGTTTTATTCTTGGTTTTATTCATGGGCAGAATCCCTTAGGCATGTGGGCTTTGCGTTTCTTACCCACTACACCCCCCTGCTGGAGAAACCATGCCATTTTCATAAATTCACATTTAACATTTAGTCATTTAGCAGACGCTCTTATCCAGAGTGACTTACAGTAAGTATAGAGACATTCCCCCCCTGAGGCAAGTAGGGTGAAGTGCCTTGCCCAAGGACACAACGTCATGTTGACACAGCCGGGGTTCAAACAGGGACCCTCTGGTCACTATCCCGACTGCAGCACCTGACCCTGATCTTCAGACACCCTGATGATCTTGACAGAGTTACAAATCAGCTGTATCCCAGTCAATCCTGCCCTGAAGCTAGTGAGAGTACACACATGCTCTCACCACACACACATACTCACACACACACACATGCTCTCACACACACACATGCTCACACACACACATGCTCTCACACACACATACACACACACACACACACACACACATGCTCACACACACACACATACTCACACACACACACATGCTCACACGCACACATGCTCACACACACACATACACACACACACATGCTCACACACACACACACATGCTCACACACACACACACATGCTCACACACACACATACACACACACACACACATGCTCACACACACACATACACGCGCACACACACATGCACACATGCCCTCAGAGAGAGGAAGACATCACATGCATTATTCATGAGCAGCACATCAGAAGGTACTCTTCCATATTGCTGCTGTGTAAAAAGGGGTGAAGTGACATGAAGCAGTGGTTTAAAAAATACCTCATTCATTTGGATTTGTTTTAAATACGGTTCAAGTCAGTGTGTGTGTGTGTGTGTGTGTGTGAGAGTGTGTGAGTGTGTGTGTGTGTGTGTGACTGGAGAGTCCTGAAGTCACTTAAGGCCAAGCAACTGAGTGCAAATGAATGCATTAAGGCTACATATGAGAAAATACATTTGTATGAAGTCTTGCTTATTGACTGCTCAGAGGGAATGTAGTAGATTGTAGTGTGTGTGTGTGTGTGTGTGTGTGTGTGTGTGTGTGTGTACATACTAGACCTCTTCACCCTGACCCTTCCTTCTGGTCTGTCAGCGTGCTTGTCCACATTGAGCTTCATTACTGAACTGTGGTGTGAGCCACACACACACACACACACACACACCATACAGAGTTGCTTTCCCACTGCGCACACGCGAGTGCACAGTCACGCAGCAGGTGTGACATCATAGTCAGTACATCGCCTTTCCTCTGACAGAAGGTCACGTACGAGTCAGTTTTATAATAGATGAGGCTGACGGAAAGAGCCGGATAGAAGGGGGAGGAGCCTCGCGCGGTTGACAGAGCAGCTATGGCAACAGAGCTGCACCCCTCACACTTCCTGTTCTGGACCGCATCAGTCCAAAAGTGTGGACCAGAATAGACTGGACAGAGAAGGATGGTGGTCTGGCTCTGCTGTGTTGACCTTCAGACAATATCTCACAGGGGGGGGGGGGGGTGGGGGCTGTCCTCTCCTGTTCAGTACCTCCCTCCCTCCCTCCCTCCCTCACCTATCAGGAAAAGAGGACTTATGTTGGAGGACTAGAGGGAGGGGTTAGAGACAGAGGAGATGACACTGTGTGTTTAGAGAGAGAGAGAGAGAGAGAGAGAGAGAGAGGGAGAGGGAGAGAGAGAGGATGAGAGAGAGAGATGAAGAGAGATGAAGAGAGATGAAGAGAGATGAAGAGAGATGAGAGAGATGAAGAGAGATAAAAAAAGACAAAGAGATAAAGATAATTGGATTGAGACAGAAGAGTAAAAAGATCTGGTCCAAAACGTCTTCCTGCAGATTATGAGCGGCGCTGCCTGTCTCTTTAGTTAGCAGAGTGTTGATAATCCCAGGCAGATTAGGAATACACAGTGTTGTATGATATTTGTGAACATACAGTATAATTTGATACATTTACAAGTTGTGTCAAAAACAAATGTTTATCTCTCCCACTCTCTATCGTGTGTGTGTGTGTGTGTGTGTGTGTGTGTATCTCTGTATGTATTTCTCCAGGTAATCACCTGACTCAGCTCTCTAACTTAATTGCTGAGAATTGAAGCTGACCAAATGTTGCACAACAAGTTAATCTTTAACAATCTTACACACACACGCTCACGTACACATGCACACATAAAAATAAAACATGCTATGATTTTACTACTGTGCAATGTTGGACCGGCTGTCACCAACCGTCTGCACACAGACACACACACATGCCTGCGCACACAAACACACACACTTACACACATACACACACACACACACACACACACACTCACATACAGAAAGCTGAGTTTACAGTAAATTTGTACATGCATTTCTTTGCATGCAACTGTATCCATGATGCCCAGCCCTAATGAACTAGCAGAATTTGCCTCTTACTAGGCTCAGTAGTAAAGCTAGTATACTGTAGTACTACACACATGCTATAACACAGATATTTTTTCAGTGGTTTTTGTTTCTGGGTCAAGGGCTCTCCCTATGGCTGGGAGCCATGTATCTCTCTACCCCTCCCTCCCTCCCTCCCTCCCTCCCTCCCTCCCTCCCTCCCTCCCTCCCTCCCTCCCTCCCTCCCTCCCTCCCCTCCCTCCCTCCCTCCCTCCCTCCCTCTTTCTCTCTCCCTCTTTCTCCCCTCTCTCTCTCTCTCTCCCTCTCCCTCTCCCTCCCCCTCCCTCCCTCCCTCCCTCCCTCCCTCCCTCCCTCCCTCCCTCCCTCCCTCCCCTCCCTCCCTCCCTCTTTGTCTCTCCCTCCCTCTCTCCTGTAAACCCAGCCAAATAAATAAGGCTTATGCAGAAATCCCTCACTAGCCCCTCCACTTCACCTCCCCCCACACCAATCCTGATTCCACCCCTGGCTCACACACTGAGGGGCTGTGTTTGTGTGTGTTGGGGTGGAGGGGTGGAGGGGTGGAGGGGGTGGGGAGTGAGAGCTGGAGGTGGGGGGCGGGGGGGGGGGGGGGGTCAGCGGTACAGACTGGTGTGTCGGCATTATGACAGGGATCTAATTAACTGTCATGTTCCAGACAGTGTCTCGTCCCATATGATGTGATTTATGGACTGTCAGAGTTGTCTCGTTCTGTTTCTTTATCGCCCCTCTCTCTCTCTCTCTCTCTCTCTCTCTCTCTCGCTCTCTCTCTCATCTTATTCTCTTTCTATCCCTATCACTGTTTTCTCTCTATCTCTTGTTTTTCTGTCTGTCCTCTCCATGCATTATTTTCTTTCTTTCTCTTTCTCTCTCTTCCTGTCCCTTTCTCTCTCTCTCTCTCTCTCTCTCTCTATCACTCATTCTCTCTCTCTCGTTCCCTACAGACAGCAGAGGGCAGCACAGATGTGCAGTGATTCAGTTGATCAACAGTGTCAGCTGAGATAAACACACACACACACACACACACAGTATCTAGGTCTGGGAGTAAATCTTCCTCTGCCTTGTAAATGGTGCGTGTGTGTGTGTGTGGGGGCGGGAAGGGGTTGGGGGGGGGGGTGTGTTCAGTACCCAGTGACTAGAGGGAACGGTTCCACAGCTATCAGTCAGCTGCCCTGGTGGTCTGTGGGGGGGGCAGGATTGACACCCACAGCTGCTGCAGGGTGTTAACAGGTGTCTGCATTAGGACAGAGGCTCAGCTCACTGATCCACTAGGATCTTACAGTTTGTGTGTAAGAAAGATGTAGGTCAATGGTGTAGAGTAAAAATGAGTTAAGCGTGTTAATAATTAAGCGAGTAGCATTAAGGTCTTTGATTGGCCTGACACACACGGTGGTGTGTCAGCCAAATAAAGCAACCTTAGGCTCAAACAAGGTCCATGGTTCAGAATCTTTCTTGGGCCTTTGCTTCGATCCTTTTACATTAAAGACACACACACACAGAAAACCCCCCAAATATTTTTGTAATCGTGTACAAATATAAGAGGAGAATGTTTCATAGAGAATTGAAAATTGCAATTTTATTTGGTAGTTGAGGACTGAGGAAACACTGAAAAGCAAGCACACTAACATGCTTAATCCTGAACGCGCTGTGCACAGGAACAGCTCAAAGGGCACGAGATACTAGGCGTGGATACAAAGATCACCTACATTTGATAATGATTTGTAGTTGAATAGATTCATGCTTTGTTCACATATAAAAACGACTCCAATCCACTACGTGAGTCTGCAAAGACAGACTGGCATCATCTTTTGGTCAAACCCTCTCAATCTGCCTGACCTGAATATTGGAGGGACCAGGTATAATCTCTAGCTGCTTGCAAAATATGAATCAACACATCCAAAACAAGTACATCAATCTTTTTGTTCCGTTTAGTCTTTGAATGGTAGTTCGTCAAAGGAAAGATGCAGTTCATTGGGGCTCCCAGCTCGTTGCTGCAATGCTCTACCTGAGATGGCAAATCACAACCATCAAATGCAAGTTTGGATCATGATTTGATGGAAATTATTCATATGCAACAAATGAAATACAAGATTTGATGCCAAATTGTGTGTATGTACATATACATGTGCTTCGGTGTCCTCAGTATGGATTTGTTTGTGTAATATCCAGCCTAATTCAAAGCAACTATTTACCTTTGTTTTGATTTCCTTACTCCAGAAGATGTATTTCAGATCCTTTGCCACTTTTGGACATGCCAGATCTGACATGGTCAGAATCACAATTTGAGGAATACCTGATGTATCAAATACACAAGATGAAGGAGGTAGACTGTATGGTTGCGTTTATTATCCCCCCCAACAACTGGAATTTGAGTCGGTCAGTGTAAAGTTAATCATTGCTTTATGGTGCCACTGAAGGAGCTTGTCCGTACCAAGTTTGTTAGCTTCCAGTCGGATGCTCCTCATCTTTTGAGCGATAGTTGTTTGTAGTGTTATGTTGTTTGCAGACACAACACTCACCAGACAGTGAATCTTCTCCTTCTGAGTTGGATTAGGGTTATACCATTCACTGTCTGCTTGCAGGGGTACCTGAGGGTTAAACTGGAAAAGGACAGCGCAATTTCTGTTGATGAACTGTTTTTAGTTTTTATCTGACGCTAATTATAAAAAGTGTCCTAATGTTGACTGTTACCATATTGTAATATTAAATGAGGTATTTTAGGGGAGTTTTTTGTTGTTGTTGAAGAAATAGAACTACTGTTACCTCGTAACCATGACGGACGTGTCCCTTGAGAGCTGAAATGATGTCTTGATTGTGCATTCCCTTTGGAGCCGAAGTATCTTCCATGCCCATGGCATCATAAATCACAAAAGGCAAAGGTTGACGGTTATGTTCAATCCGATGTCCTTTGTACTGTAAAAGAAAAATATAGTATTTAGTATTGTCAGTTTTGGTATTAAAATGGCACCAATTCTCATTCTTATAATAACGTCTTCAATAGTTGTGAATGATTTCTTACTGTTTGGGTGCTGCTGTGGTCAGTGGGAACCTGGGCCAACACATTGACTACAACACGGTTAACAAAAAGACTTTTAACTGTGTTAATGAAGGTGGACTTCCCTGCACCGATTGGTCCATTCAGCATAATGTTCAAGTTGTCCATTCTTTCTGGCTTTATTTGTAGTATAACTTCTTTCATCGCCTCTCTTCCTCTGTCACAAGTACAATAGCATTATCAACATTATAATAACAATATTTTAAAATTGTATTGTAATTGAATGAATGAATATTTTAAAATTGTGTCAAACACTTAATTCACATCTTCACAGTTTACTCACTTCCAATCTGGACATTCTCTCCACACTGTGAGACAATCAAAAAGTTTGTTAGTCTAGTGTGTTATGCACCAATAATAATCAAGTGCAACTGTGTAAGCAACTCAACAACTAAAAAAACTTACTTGAACTTGAATTACCCATGTTTCCTTCTCTGTGAAGAAAAAAAAAGAGAAAAAGTGTTCTATGAGCACATGATCGCTTTTTTTTATATATATATTTTTACAATGTTTTATGTGGTGAGTCTATGGTGGTAGTGAAGGGGTGTATAAATAATGTATCAAGTTATCATCTTTTCATCATCAAACCAGAAATAACAAAACCCTCTATAACAAATGAAAAGTAAATACAATTTAAAAATTCAAACTTGAGAAGCCAAAGTTAGAAGTGCTTTTAAAGAGGAAAACAGGACACTTACCTTAACCTTTCTGCTTCCACCAAATAATGAGTGATAACGATAACTGAATCATGAATACATATAGTAACTTTTAGTTTCAAGATACCTTCAGTTTCATTTCCAGTGAATGGGTTCTTCTTCAACCATTTACAGGAACTGGTTTTAGAGAGAGAGAGAGAGAGAGAGAGAGAGAGAGAGAGAGAGAGAGAGAGAGAGAGAGAGAGAGAGAGAGAGAGAGAAAGAGAGATGGAGAGATGGAGAGAAAGAGAGATGGAGAGATGGCGAGAGAGATGGAGATGGAGAGAGAGAGAGAAAGAGAGAGAGAGAGAGAGAGAGAGAAAGAGATGGAGAGAGAAAGAGATGGAGAGAGAAAGAGATGGAGAGAGAAAGAGATGGAGAGAGAGAGATGGAGAGAGAGAAATCCCATCAAAAGTTTGTTGTAATTATTATTTTCTTACAGTTTGTGATGGAATAATATCACATCTGCCTTCATTCTTACATGATGTGCATTGGCGATCTGACCAAGGCTGCAGTGCACCCCCATCATGATGAAAACATTGAAATGTTCAAAGGAATGGGAAAAAACAATGAAATGTGACATATCAGAGTTATGTTCCACCTGGGTTTGCTGAACTATAATTATTATTTTTTAATTTGAACATGTACTATTCATTTTGAGCATTTTTTTTCACAAGCAAAAGAATTGAATCACAGCCCTGCTTGGATCCTGAACAGAGACCATGGCTTTGTTTGACCGTGGGGCAACACATTCTCTTATTTTTGGGGATGTTTGTGTTTTAGTCTAAATCGCTGGTCTTTAAAAAAGAAACTCTCAAGTGGGGTCGTAAGTTGAACACAGAGCTGCTGAGTGCAGAGTTCAGATGAGTGAGTGTTGTCTGTCTCTTCTAAACCCACACAGAAGTTTCACTGTGTCTTTTCCCACAGAGGTAAAGTTGACATGGCTGTGGTTGCAGAATGTTGTGTGCATGCGTGCACACGTGAATGTGTGTGTGTGTCTGTGAATGTGTGTGTGTGTCTGTGAATGTGTGTGTCTGTGCAGGTGTGTGTGTCTGTGTGTGTTCAGCATTCGTAGAGAGAGATCGCTCATCTCAGTGCTCTTGTATAATAACACAGATCTTTTGATGAGACTCAATGAATTTTAATTCTGCAGGGTGTCCCATAGCCTGAAGTCCTGCTGCGAAGAGATCAGAAAGAATTTTCAATCACCCTCTCTCTATCTTTCTTCCTCTCTCTTTATTTTTCTCTCTCCCTCCTTCTTTCTATCTTTGTCTCTCTCTCATCTCTATTTTTTTTCTTCTCACTCTCTCATTAAGCGAGTAGCATTAAGGTATTTGATTGGCCTGACACACACGGTGGTGCGTAAGTCAAATAAAGCAACCTTAGGCTCAAACAAGGTCCATAGTTCAGAATCTTTCTAGGGGCTTTGCTTCGATCCTTTTACATTAAACACACACACACACACAGAAAACCACCCAAGTATTTTTGTGATTGTGTACAAATATAACAGGAGAATGTTTCATAGAGAATTGAAAGCTGCAATTTTATTTGGTAGTTAAAGACTAAGGAAACACTGAAAAGCAAGCACACTAACATGCTTAATCCTGAACGCGCTGTGCACAGGAACAGCTCAAATGAAACAAGATACTTATTTATTTATTTCAGGGGACAGTGCATATGAATCAACATTTGCATGTAAATATGCCAGATTTAGCCACAGGCTATTTTTCATCTTTAGTCCCTGGACAGATGTTAAAATGTCACCCTAAACATAGTAAAATATAATAAAAGTACAGTTGTTATTACGAAGTTAACATTTCTAATTTACAAATATTAAAATGCATCACTCTAAAATCAACCAATTGACAGACACTGTTAACAGACAAACATTGAACACTTACACATAACAAAGAAAACAGCAACAAGGCAAACAAGTATACAACAATCAACCAAAAACAATCAAAACACATATGTTCAGCAGGGGGCAGCAAGAGGGGAACGGGTCAATGCTGACAGGTCTGATTGACAATGAGCCATTTTTTTAACTGAAATTTAAATGAAGCGTAAGTGTAAGTGCATTTTTGATGGTGATGGGGGTGTTACTAGGCATGGATACAAAGATCACCTACATTTGATAATGATTTGTAATAGATTCATGCTTTGTTCACGTATAAAAACAACTTCAATCCACTACGTGAGTCTGCAAAGAAAGACTGGCATCATCTTTTGGTCAAACCCTCTCAATCTGCCTTACTTATTTGCGTGATGGAGGGACCAGGAATAATCTCTAGCTGCTTGCAAAATACGAATCAACACATCCAAAACAAGTACATCAATCTCATTGTTCAGTTTAATCTCTGAATGGTAGTTCTGCACAGGATGGATGCAGTTCGGTTGGGCTCCCAGCTCATTACTGCAATGCTGTACCTGAGATGGCAAATCACAACCGTCAAATGCAAGTTTGGATCATGATTTGATGGAAATTATTCATATGCAACAAATGTTGCACCAAAGATTGTCTGTATGTACATATACATGTGTCCTCAGTATGGATTTGTTTGGGTAATATCCAGCCTAATTCAAAGCAACTATTTACCTTTGTTTTGATTTCCTTACTCCAGAAGATGTTTTTCAGATCCTTTGCCACTTTTGGACATGCCAGATCTGACATGGTCAGAATCACAATTTGAGGAATACCTGATGTATCAAATACACAAGATGAAGGAGGTAGACTGTATGGTTGCGTTTATTATCCCCCCCAACAACTGGAATATGAGTCGGTCAGTGTAAAGTTAATCATTGCTTTATGGTGCCACTGAAGGAGCTTGTCCTTACCAAGTTTGTTAGCTTCCTGTCGGATGCTCCTCATCTTTTCTTTGATATTTTTTTGTAGTGTTATGTTGTTTGCAGACACAACACTCACCAGACAGTGAATCTTCTCCTTCTGAGTTGGATTAGGGTTATACCATTCACTGTCTGCTTGCAGGGGTACCTCAGGGTTGAACTGGAAAAGGACAGCGCAATTTCTGTTGATGAACTGTTTTTAGTTTTTATCTGACGCTAATTCTAAAAAGTGTCTTAATGTTGACTATTACTATATTGTAATATTAAATTAGGTATTTTAGGGGTGTTTTTGTTGTTGTTGAAGAAATAGAACTACTGTTACCTCGTAACCATGACGGACGTGTCCCTTGAGAGCTGAAATGATGTCTTGATTGTGCATTCCCTTTGGAGCCGAAGTATCTTCCATGCCCATGGCATCATAAATCACAAAAGGCAAAGATGCACCGTTATATTCAATCCGATGTCCTGAGTACTGTAAAAGAAAAATATAGCATTTAGTATTGTCAGTTTTGGTATTAAAATGGCACCAATGCTCATGCTTATAATAACATCTTCAATAGTTGTGAATGATTTCTTACTGTTTGGGTGCAGCTGTGGTCAGTGGGAACCTGGGCCAACACATTGACTACAACACGGTTAACAAACGGACTTTTAACTGTGTTAATGAAGGTGGACTTCCCTGCACCGATTGGTCCAATCAGCATAATGTTCAACCTGTCCATTCCTTCTGGCTTTATTTGTAGTATAACTTCTTTCATCGCCTCTCTTCCTCTGTCACAAGTACAATAGCATTATCAACATTATAATAACAATATAAAAAAATTGTGTCAAACACTTAATTCACATCTTCACAGTTTACTCACTTCCAATCTGGACATTCTCTCCACACTGTGAGACAATCAAAAAGTATGTTAGTCTAGTGTGTTATGCACCAATAATAATCAAGTGCAACTGTGTAAGCAACTCAACAACTAAAAAAACTTACTTGAACTTGAATTACCCATGTTTCCTTCTCTGTGAAGAAAAAAATAGAAAAAGTGTTCTATGAGCACATGATCGCTTTTTTTTAATATATATATTTTTACAATGTTTTATGTGGTGAGTCTATGGTGGTAGTGAAGGGGTGTATAAATAATGTATCAAGTTATCATCTTTTCATCATCAAAACAGAAATAACAAAACACTCTATAACAAATACAAAGTAAATAAAATAAATTAATAAAAACTTGAGAAGCCAAAGTTAGAAGTGCTTTTAAAGAGGAAAACAGGACACTTTAACCTTTACCTTAACCTTTCTGCTTCCACCGAATAATGAGGGATAGCGAGAGCTGAATCATGAATACATATAGGAACTTTTAGTTGCATATACCTTCAGTTTCATTTCCAGTAAATGGGTTGTTCTTCAACCATTTACAGGAACTGGTTTTAGAGAGAGAGAGAGAGAGAGAGAGAGAGAGAGAGAGAGAGAGAGAGAGAGAGAAAGAGAGAGAGAGAAAAAGAGATGGAGAGAGAAAGATGGAGAGAGAAAGATGGAGAGAGAGATGGAGAGAGAGATGGAGAGAGAGATGGAGAGAGATGGAGAGAGAGATGGAGAGAGATGGAGAGAGAGATGGAGAGAGAGATGGAGAGAGAGAGAGAGATGGAGAGAAAGAGATGGAGAGAGAGATGGAGAGAGAGAGAGAAAGAGAAATGGAGAGATGGAGAGAGGGAGAGAGAGATGGAGAGAGGGAGAGAGAGAGAGATGGAGAAAGATGGAGAGAGAGATGGAGAGAGAGAGATGGAGAGAGAGAGATGGAGAGAGAGAGAGAGGTGGAGAGAGGGACAGCTGGAGAGAGAGAGATGGAGAGAGAGAGATGGAGAGAGAGTGAGAGATGGAGAGAGAGGTGGAGAGAGAAAGAGAGATGGAGAGAGAGAGATGGAGAAAGAGAGATGGAGAGAGGGACAGATGGAGAGAGAGATGGAGAGAGAGAGAGAAAGAGAGAGAGAGAGAAAGAGATGGAGAGAAAGAGATGGAGAGAAAGAGATGGAGAGAGAGAGATGGAGAGAGAGAAATCCCATCAAAAGTTTGTTGTAATTATTATTTTCTTACAGTTTGTGATGGAATAATATCACATCTGCCTTCATTCTTACATGATGTGCATTGGCGATCTGACCAAGGCTGCAGTGCACCCCTATCATGATGAAAACATTGAAATGTTCAGAGGAATGTGAAAAAACAATGAAATGTGTCATATCAGAGTTATGTTCCACCTGGGTTTGCTGAACTATAATTATTATTTTTTAATTTGAACATGTACTATTCATTTTGAGCAATTTTTTTCACAAGCAAAAGAATTGAATCACAGCCCTGCTTGGATCCTGAACAGAGACCATGGCTTTGTTTGACCGTGGGGCAACACATTCTCTTATTTTTGGGTATGTTTGTGTTTTAGTCTAAATCGCTGGTCTTTAAAAAAGAAACTCTCAAGTGGGGTCGTAAGTTGAACACAGAGCTGCTGAGTGCAGAGTTCAGATGAGTGAGTGTTGTCTGTCTCTTCTAAACCCACACAGAAGTTTCACTGTGTCTTTTCCCACAGAGGTAAAGTTGACATGGCTGTGGTTGCAGAATGTTGTGTGCATGCGTGCACACGTGAATGTGTGTGTGTCTGTGTATGTGTGTGTGTGTCTGTGAATGTGTGTGTCTGTGCAGGTGTGTGTGTGTCTGTGAATGTGTGTGTGTCTGTGCAGATGTGTGTGTGTCTGTGTGTGTTCAGCATTCGTAGAGAGAGATCGCTCATCTCAGTGCTCTTGTATAATAACACAGATCTTTTAATGAGACTCAATGAATTTTAATTCAGCAGGGTGTCCCATAGCCTGAAGTCCTGCTGCGAAGAGATCAGAAAGAATTTTCAATCTCCCTCTCTCTATCTTTCTTTCTCTCTCTTTATTTTTCTCTATATTTCTTTCTCTCTCTCTCTCTCTCTCTCTCTCTCTCTCTATATATATATATATCTTTTTCCTCTCACTTTCTCTCTCTCTCTCTCTCTCTCTCTCTCTCTCTATATATATATATATATATATATACTTTCTCTCTTTCTCTCTGGGTTCTGAATTCTCAACAAATCTTCTCTTCCTCTGTCCCCCCCTCCTCTTTTTTGTCTCCCTCCTTTCTCTCTCTGGCTCTCTTCTCTTTGGCTCGTCTCTCTCTCTGCATTTTTTTTGGTATTAAATCCACTCTGGGCGTAATAATTGCTAAGCCTCTTTCAGTTCTGTGGAGGACAACCACTTCCTGTCCCCCGACACAGAGTGAACTGCTGCTGAGTGCCACTTCATCAGCAAAGCTTCTGAATCTAGTCCAGCTGGTTCATTTACTGAGCGTCTATCCATTCAAAAGGTGCATGATACAGATTTCACAGACAATACCTTGGATAATTGCCCCAAGGGTAGAAACTTGGAATTAATTCATATTCCAGCTGTTTATCAAGTTGTGAAAACGAACGACTTGTCGTCGTGCATTAAGTATAGGTTACAAGGCATCTAACATGAACAGTTTAAAGTAATTCAAGTGTTTTAGTTCAGTTGGGAGTTGATATTGTCCACTTCTTCCTAGACACTTTGTCCTGGACCAGACATACCAGCTGTATGAAAATCCCTTGAAAAGCTTGTTCAGAAGAAGAGAACAGCCAGAGAGAGAGAGAGAAGAGAGAAGAAAATGATTGAGGGAAAAGATGAGTGTGACTATTCAAAACTGCTTAGCGTGTGGAGAAGAAGGGATGAAGAAGGAATGAAAGATGGACAGAGTCTGTGTGGAATTGTCAGTCTGAAAGGAAAGAGACAGAGAGAGAGGGGGGGAGCAGAAATACAGTAGTGAGAGAACGAGACTCTATCAGGGAGAGAGGGAGAGTGTGCATGAGGAAGGAGAGAGTAAACAACAGTAAACAATGGTTGACCAAGGTAGAGCGGCTGTTTTTGGAGTTGGAGCTCATCCATATTGAAGAGCAAATGCTTATGTTGCAAATGTTGAAGCGCAGGCAACAGAGAAGACGTTTGCGGAGGATCTGTACGACCACTAAACCGGTCGAGGCTGGAAACGGCATGAAACTTAAAAAATGTCAGTGTAGGAAAAAAAGCAACTGCCGGAAATGACGTTCTGAGCGGACCAATCACAGCGCTTGCGAGCCGCGGCAACGCGACGTGTGTTTTGGAGGTGTGAGTCAGGCTACGGCGGGAGAGTCTGCGGAGGCTGAGGAGCTATGCGGTCGACGTGACGCGGGAGCATAGATAAGACTTTAGTCAGACAAAGACTGAAGCAGACATGAACTCTTTGAATGTCAGCCAGTGATTCGTGGGGCAGATGGGCTCTGTTGCTGGGCTCAGAGTGAGAAAGATGGGAAGAGACTGGCAATTATTACTAATGCATAAGGATTAATGGAAGCTATATTAAGGGTTTGCTACAGTGTAGGGAAGGTAGCAGAAAGTACAGGAAGTGTCTTTGTGTGTCACTGACAAACTTTCACCGATACTTCTTTCGGTTTCGGTTTCAAAAACCCGAATGTATGAAGGATGAATGAACGATGTGTACAAGCAGATCTCACCTGGCTAGCTCTCCCTGGCAGCTGTGGACACACACATCTCCTCTTTTGAACCATAAATTTGAAGCTGTGTCTCTTCAATCTGAAATACTCCTTTGAGACGGGATCATTTGTTTTTCTAATTCACGTTGTGTCACTGAGCTGACTCCTTGAACATCACCTGTTCTTTTGTTGTCGTTATAGCGAGCGTGTCACGATTAAGGAAATACAAACAAGCCAAACTAAATGGAACAATTGCGAAGTAACCATTCATAGACCTTTTTTGTTGCTTTTATTCAGAAGCTTCATACATCTTTCCTGGTTCCTTTTCTACTCTCACCCCCTGGTGGACAAACGTAGTAACTTCTTCAAACGCACCTGAACTACATCAAAACTTCCATGGAGTTCCATAGGTGCTTTCAAATCCTAACAATATAACTTAAAAATGAACTGGAATACAACTTCTGGACATGCTGTTCGATTTGGATTTGGCCTCATGTTTTCATTAAGATCATCTGAGACACTGTCTACTCTGTATTCTAAAATCAGACACTAATGTCCAGGTTTCAATGTCATTCATATTTGACATGCGCCTTTGAATAAATCCCCAAAATAGCAGTGTCTTCAACAGCAGTGTCTTGGTATATATATATATTTAGTCAGAGTGTCTTTAGTTAAAAGCCAAAATAAATGTGAATTTTAAGAAAATATGTATAATACTGAAAGGAGAACACAGAAATTCTTCACCTGACCTTAAAGATAACACGCTCTGTCCATGTTCCCCAAAGACTATGAGATTGTTCTAGAATTCTTTAAATTACAATCATGCACTGGAGGGTAAGCTGTAGGGTCCTACTGCCTGAGTAACAAGATAGAGATAATGTGTCGAGTACTACACTCTAGGTGAAATGGGATGGCCATTCTCCTGACAATAATCGGTCGTATGATCGCTGCACTGGTAAAGGTCGCACAAACAAACCCAATATGAGAGACACACCTGTCCAGTAGAGGCACATAGAATAGAACACATCTGTGCAGTGTTCAGTGAATGCATTAACACAAAATATGAACAGAGAAATATATATGTATATCATTTCACATCCTCAACCCGAAACCATAAACATTCCATAAATAAAGCTTCCGTTTCATCACGATGTTAAGTTAAATATTAGGACTCAATTATTAAACTCTTCAGTAACAATGACCGAGTGACGAACCTTAACAACTTGACAACATCCAGAACACAATACTTTAGCAAGTGACTGTGATTAAAACAATCTTCTGTATTCTCCCTATTCCCATTCAGAACACGTTCTCTTGAGTATAACAGTTTGAAATCAACAACCAATCAGACATGTTCTCCTTCTCAGCCAGTCCACCCTGAGTGCAGTTTCAATACAAGCCCTTATCTAATGAAGCCCAAAAGCACCGTTCTGGACAACTAGGGTTGAATCCCAAACAGAGTTTGCGAAACGGCTCTCAATTTTCTGTACATGGCACAGGATAGGCTCGCTCAGCACATGCTTCCCCTTCCTGATGCATCTACTTAAGATTGTCTAGACCTGCATGAGTCTTGAAAAAGTGTCATTTGGGCTCTGTATAGCACTTTGTGACCACCCCCCCCCCCCCCGAAATGGCTAAATCTTCACCAAAAAAAGGGTTTTCAAATGAGGAGAAACATCACATATTCCTTTGCAGGCAGAGGTTGGGGGAAATGGGGAGTTTGGCTCTACTATCTGGCTCCCCTTCGCTGGACAACGATTGTTCCGGCCACAATATCGTACACAGTCCTGTTGTGCTGGAAGAACAGCAGGGTGATGAAGATGGGGAAGAGGAAGGCGATGGAGAAGTTCTTGTTGAGCGCTCGCACCGTGGATCTGTGTGACGGAGACGTACAACGATCAAACTAAACGGCATCTAGAAATAAGAACTAACAACTAAGACTGTAACACCTGATAGTTTACGACTAAGAAAACACAAAACCGTAACTGCAAAGTACACAAAGTCCCAGACAGCAGCAGCACACCAGCTTCGTGTTCTAGTGCTACTAGAACCTCTAGTTCTACTACATCCTCTAGAACAGTGGTTCTCAACCCTGGTCCTCAGGGCCTTTTAGATGTTTCCCCCTTCCAACACACCTGATTCAAATAAATTGTCATTATCCGGCTTCTGCTGAGCTTCATAATGACCCATTCATTAGAATCAGGTGTGTTGGAGCAGGGAAACATCTAAAACATGCAGGACAGTGGCCCCTGAGGACCAGGGAAACATCTAAAACATGCAGGACAGTGGCCCCTGAGGACCAGGGAAACATCTAAAACATGCAGGACAGTGGCCCCTGAGGACCAGGGAAACATCTAAAACATGCAGGACAGTGGCCCCTGAGGACCAGGGAAACATCTAAAACATGCAGGACAGTGGCCCCTGAGGACCAGGGAAACATCTAAAACATGCAGGACAGTGGGCCCTGAGGACCAGGGAAACATCTAGAACATGGAGGACAGTGGGCCCTGAGGACCAGGGAAACATCTAGAACATGGAGGACAGTGGGCCCTGAGGACCAGGGAAACATCTAAAACATGCAGGACAGTGGGCCCTGAGGACCAGGGAAACATCTAAAACATGCAGGACAGTGGGCCCTGAGGACCAGGGTTGAGAACCACTGCTCTAGAACATCTCTAAAATCCACACTACAAACAACAGGAGAACTTCACTTACGCAGACAGGGTGACATTGGACGCGGGGACTACCAGAACCCGATTGGGTCGCACCAGGACCGAGGTGTCGCAGGTGACCACTCGTAAGCCCAGGAGGAACTTCCCTGGCGTGGCCCCGCCCGCTCCCCAGATACAGATGATCTGATTGGACAAGATTGATTGATTTCATACCTTTTCTCTTAATGCTGAACAGAATGCTGACACCCACCTGTTACCGCCCCTCCTCTCCCTTTCAGGTCTAATCCAGGATGGGCACTTTCTAGGAACAGGGTTGGACAGCCCTGGTGTTGACTTACAGTTAGACTCCCATAACCTTTATGACTACATCACCTACGTCAGTGGTTATCAGACTGGTCCTCCCTAAGGTACACACAGAAAAGACAGCTAGGCTCCTTTACAAAGACGATACAATTATTCCAATTTCGAGGAAAAAGGTTCATAAGAGTCTTTTTTCAGTCATCCCCCCTCCCCCCTCCCCCCCCCCCCCTCCCCCCCAGTCACCCGATAGTGAGCTCACACCAGACTGACTTCATCCCAGGTAAATATGATGCGAGTCTTGCATCAGGTTTCCCCCATGGGAGGGGGGGAGGGGTAATAAAAGACAACAACTCTGCTCCAGATCCAGCCACTCTGGCTTCCTCTCTGCTCCTGCACCTGCTCTAGTACTGCTTTAGTCATTTTATCAGACGCTCTTATCCAGAGCGACTTAAAGCAAGTGCACAGACACACAGTCATGTTGCACCAGCCGAGAAATCAAACTCGCAACTTTCCCATCACTAGCCCAACGTCTTAACCGCTCAGCTCACCTGAATCCATAAGCAATTAGTATAGGTAATGATAAGAGTGAGTAAAAACACAGTGTTGGCATCCTGAAGGTGTCCAACACTATAGAATGCTGAGGATGAACTTGTCAAGAGTAACAGAAGCACAGACTGCCTCCTCACCTTCAAGAGAAGGCTTAAAACTCACTTATTTAGAGAATTTAATGGCACTTAGGAATAGTATGGCACTTAACATAATCGGGAGTCAGATGGCTCATTGGTTGGCTCATGAAGGCGTTGGCCTCATGATCGGAAGGTTGTGAGATCGAGCCCCGGCTCTGGCTATGTGACATTGTATCCTTGGGCAAGGCACTTCACCCTACTTGCCTCAGGGAGAATGTCTCTGTACTTACTGTAAGTCGCTTTGGATAAAAGTGTCTGCTAAATGAATAGATGAAAAATGAAAAGAGTATTGCCCACCTCATAGAAGCACACCAGGATCCTGTAGACCAGAGCGACCACCATCATCTTCTGAAGGTCTTCCATGGACGTGTTCTCATCAATCTCTTCCACAATGAAGTGGGTGATGAACTTGGCAATGTCCCTTCAAGGCAAAACACAAGAGGCACACATCCCATTTAAGGACCATCAAGAGTCTAAATCTGCTCAATTACAAATTTAGGAAGGAAAACGCAGATTGTTGGTTTGATGATACACGCGTCAATACACAGAACGTGTTAGAAACTTGCTCTTCATCCAGAGAGACTTACAGCAAGTACAGGGGACATTCCCCTCTGAGGCAAGTAGGGTGAAGTGCCTTGCCCAAGGACACAACGACATGTAGCCACAGGCAGGAATCGAACTCGCAAACCTTCCGACCATGAGCCCAACGCCTTAACCAGCTGAGCCACCTGACCCCCAAAACGACGTGAAATTATGTGAAACACATTCACTCACTTCATCCCGCTGAGGTGCATGATCCACAGGACTATGGTGGCTTTCACACAAAACAGGATGAAGAAGTCCACCGTCTCTGCCAGGAATCTGTGGAGGGGAGTGGGTATCACGTACTCCCGACCTGAAGAGGGGATAACATGCAAGATAAACCATAGACTAACTTACCCTATATACATGGTTATACACCTCTGTTTTGTTGCATGTTTCCTTTATGCACATTGCAAGGCTTTGTTGAAGGGAAAAGGTAAGCAGGATATAATTAGTCTAAGGAGATTAACGTTTGTTTCTTAAGCGTCGCATGTGACCACTTCAACCACCTCAATGTAAAGCCAGCGGCTCCCATTCAAACAAGAGCTCCATTAAAGTATAGATATCTATTCAACAAGACTTCAGTTTATCTAAAGATGAGTAGAGTAAGAAGAAAAGGTTTGATATATAAAGTACCTGCTTGCGGTGGGTTCCCATCCTGCTGTTGTTGCAGGGGCCTTGCAGGGGCTTCTGGATGAGGTTGTAGCCCCCCTGCTGCAGAGACACTGACAGGGGAGGGGGGGTAGGTGGGGTAGGGGGGGTAAGGGGGGTAGGTGGAGTAGGGGGGGTAGGGGGGGTAAAAGTACCGGCCGTCGAAGGCCGTCTGTCCGGCAGGTTGGTGTCGTGGGAGTGGGAAGGCAGAGAGAGCCCCCCAAGGAGCCCCCCCGCTGGGCCAGCCCCCCCAGTAGACCCCCCACATCCAGTTCTGCAGACTGGCGCAGTATTCAGTCGTGCCGCCGCCAGGGTTCTCTGGTTGGGGTTCCTTGTCTTGGTTTTCGGTCGCCCTACGCCGCACCTCAGCTGTGGGTCCCATGTCCATCTCTGACCCAGTTCTAGAACCTTTAGCCTGTTAGATCTCTGTGGTCTTCTTTATCCTATCTGCTCATCTTATTCTGCCTTCCTCCATAATAAAGATCAGCGGAACTCACTGGAGAAGGTACCATCACAGCAGGAACAACAGGAAGACACAAAACGAACATCCGCTACAATTTGTTGTCTGTAATAAATGTTATGTATTGTAAATTAACTCAACGTTAAAATACATAAATCATAAATCATAACTATATTATTAAACACAATACATATATTCTTTGTATTAATCGCTCGGGGAAATATAACACCCCTTTAATTTCTTAATAATGGTAGAATCCTAAACTCCTTAAAGGAACAGTTAAGAAGTTTGTCCCCTGATAAAATAAACTAAAGAGAAGGAATTAGATTTACAGCAATTGTACAATTGTACCCTCAAAGTATTTGTGGGGATTTTGTGGGTGTTTTGCACAAGTTAGCATTAAAGGCACCCACATAACTGAGGTGTGTTGGACATGCAGTGCGTGTTGCCTACCACAAGGGGGTAACATGGTTGCATGGAAATTGTGTTCAACAGTGGAATTTAAATCCTCAGTTAATTAGCAATATTGATTGTGATACTTTTGAGAGTAGACAACGACTATCTAAAGTTTACAGCCATTTAAAGTATTCTGGCTGCATGTGCTTTGCTATAGTATATCCTTCAGACTGTTTTGATTGTGTATTGGAAATCATTGTAAATCTTAGATGTATACCAGCGGTGTGTCGAACATGGAAATAAATATTCATTCATGATTTTTCTCTAGAGAAACACTTAATGATGAAAAGTAAGTCACATCTGTATTCATGTGCTGTGTGCATTTCCAGACTGTTTCTAGCAATGAGGGTCAACGAGGTCACAATCTGTCAACCAAAACACAGCAGACACAGCTTTCTCTCTCTCTCTCTCTGTCTCTGTCTCTCTCTGCCTGTCTCTCTCTCTCTCTCTCTGTCTCTCTCACTCTCTCTCTCTCTGTCTCTCTCTCTCTCTCTCTCTCAGTGTTTTCTCTCCCTCTCTCTCTCCCCCCCCCTCTCTCTTTCTCTCTCTCGGTCTCTCTCTCTCCTTCTCTCTCAGTGTTTGGTCTTTTACTCCCTCTTTCTATCTTGATCTCTCTCTGTCTCTCCCATCTATCCGAGTGGGCAGGGTCTGTATCTGCTGACAGGGCTGCCCCAGGTCTGTGAGCTGGCTGGCTGGCTGGCTGTCAGGTCTGGCCAAGCCTACTGACGGTGCGGCCCTCTGAATGGGCCCAGTGAGGCGAACTACAATCACCCCCTGGTGAGTGTGATCCCCAACGACAGACCAATGGGTGACTGGGCCAAAAATAATCAGGGCCAAATAAAAGCTGTGGCCACCAAACGCTGACCCCCATTGGTGAGGGATTACAGTTCGGTGGAGGCATGTGTGTATCTGTGTGCACGTGTGTGATTCGTCTGGCGCAGGGGTGTCCAATCCTGGTCCTTGAGGGCCGCTGTCCTGATTGTTTTAGATGTTTCCCTGCTCTAGCACACCTCCACAGAGCTTGATAACGACCCTTCATTAGAATCAGGTGTGCTGGAGCAGGGAAACATCTCAAACCTTCAGGACAGCGGCCTTCGAGGACCAGGATTGGACACCCCTGGTCTAGCCTCATCAACCCTTTAGTGCTGGATTGATCGCATTGTTCAGTTGATAATTTCTTCCTCCTTGCAGTACTTTTCATTGGCAACTACCGTTACCATCTTACAGACATGTTATGGATTGCATTGCTTCTGTATTTTGTCAGATGCTCATCAGGGACGCATGGTGCAGGCAGATCTTCCCAAGGGGGCCAGTCGCAGTATAAGGTGTCGCATGCCTTGCAGAGACCAGACGCACCATCCGTGTTTATTTATGAATGGTCAACATTTTTATGTCCAATGACAACCATTTACATTTAGTCATTCAGTAGACGCTCAAATCCAGAGCCACTTACAGCACAGTACAGGGACATTCCCCCCTGAGGCAAGTAGGGTGAAGTGCCTTGCCCAAGAACACAATGCCATGTTGACACAGCCGGGGTTCGAACCAGGGACTTTCTGATGACTTGCCTGACACCATAACCGACTGCGCCACATGACAACCATGACCCTCGTTTGGTGATGATTCAGCTGTATCTTCACAGTCATTCCAGACATGAATTGCGAAATACTTTGACAAAAACCAGTAACAACTAGGGAGTAAATACCTTACTGTCAATTAATCATGCAGATAAATGATGTCAAACAGCTTGTTAATGGCAAAAAGGCGTAGGAAAGCAATTTTATATACTGTATGTTTCTGTATGCTTGTTGTTCAGATGCCTGGGTAACTTTGGTTGATTTGTTCAATGACTAATTCTATCAACATGCTTTTTTTCTCTTTTTTTTGGTTGGCTGAGCTGCTAACTTCAAACCACACTATTTAATCTCGTCATGAGATACAGAGACAAAGTTCAGTGACTTCGCTCACATGGAATGTATTCAAGGGTTTCATGTTGAAGGAGTTGACTAAAGCTCCTTAGAGGGTGTGTGAGAAGGTGTGTGTGGTGACACTGGCAGTCACCACCATCAAGATCATGTGATGCAGTCTGGTTCCCTCCAAAAAGTGTGTCGTTTCGGATTTGCTGAGGGACGACCTTGTTTAAAATCCAAGATTTTGCGTAAAAAAAGATTTCAAGTGTGTCTCGGAAGAGTTGGTTACGTCACATCTTCCTACAACTATTTCTCTTTCATTCATCTTCCCACTAATTCCCTCTCTCCTTCCTCGTCTTTCTTTTCTGTTACCCCCCCCACCCCACTCCCCCCCCCCACCCATGTTCTCCTCACATTCCACAAGCTTCTACTTTCATCCACCACTTTCTTCTCTGTTCTGTCTTCTCCTTCCAGTAACCCCCTCCTACACACCACCCCCTCCACATACAGCCCTCTTTCCCTCTCCTCCAGGCCAGCTGACACTTGACCCAGTGTGTTAAGGCTACTCTGACTCACATGGACTCCCCCAAACTGTCTTCCTCTTCCCTTCTTCTTTCTCCAGATGGGAAAAGAAGTTACCTCATGAGAAAAAGCTGAGCTGGGCAGGACATTTGACCACACATGCTCTGAGCACTGTCTCGTAACGTTTTCATCCATTTAATTTTCAGTCCAAGTGGAACTTTGGAACTCCTGACCCTAATAGGAAAACATGGTTCTCGTGTGGTTCCATACATCTTGGTCGAAACAAGGTTATAGTGAAGTTTGGTCAGCTTGAGTTTTTTATTTTTTACTAGTCAAAGCCCTGTTGACAAGGGACTTGTAGAAAGGTCAGCTTGTGAATGATGGCTTCCTCTTTCCTCAGGGCCTATCATAGACTCTCTTGTTATTCTTCCCCTCCTTCCACAGGAAGTGCGTGCTGCGTACCACATGCTCCAGAGTGTTCTTCGGAGAGCGTTCCGACAGCCTATTGTGTTCATGGAACGTGAAGTGGCTGGAAGTATTAGTCAAAAACCTATTTTGATGGGAGGGTTGGATTTGGAACTGCATCCGTAGTGGAGGACAGTTAGAACTGCAAGGCGAATTGTTTTCTGACCTGCAATGTGAATTAGCTCATCCATTGTCAACTGTATGGGATTTATAGAGGACTTCGTTCTGAAAATCAACTTAAGGAAAAGTGATATTGTGTCAACGCAGTACTTTTACCGTCAGTCATTGAAAACACCATTCGAAAATGAACCAAGGTGACATACGAACACCACGGTCTGACTGATGGTCCATCTCTCAGAGCTGATGCACCTGCAGCAGAAGGTCACAGCTGGTCCATGGACAGACTTAAACAAAGCTGTGTTCTCCATAACATCCCACTAGATTTCTCAAATTCTCTCTCTCTTTAGCAGCTAGACAAAACCTCACATTGTTGACCAAGACCTGCTCCTCTGATTACACTGTACATTCTGACGGCACAACATTGGTGAGATAGTGGCTCTACTGGGAACTCTGTTGTCATTTATGAGCTAGGTTTTCATTTGTTTTTTTGCACTATATTGTGCGTTAATGATATACGTCACAGTGTATTCTTTGTATGAGAAGAGTTAGCGCCCACCTAGGTTTTACACACAACCACACACAACCACACACAACCACACACTTTCTTTTTCTTTGACGCAGCCCTCTTTCTTCACCCCTCACACACAGGCCACACACTCTCTCTCTTTCTCTAACCTCCACACACACATTCCCCTTCCACAAGGATCCAGGATTATAGATCACATGGTCGGACTCACAGCATGTGAAGGAAGGGATTTGTGGTTTGTGGTCAGGAATAGAAATACGCTAACAGTTTCTGGTGACTTTGTGCTCGCTAGACAAACAAAGTCTGTTTATTTTGGTTGTGGAAACAGAAAACACTAACAAAGCAGCCAGACAAATTGGATTAGATTAACCTTTCATGATCATATAGATTTAAGTGTCACTTTGCTGAATAATACCATAAAAGAAGGCTTTTCCTCAAAGCTGCTTAGGATGAGAGTCAGCTAAATAACGGATTTATAGGAAATTAAAGAGTTTTTTTTGTTTTTTTACCCCTTGTGTATGTATATTCAGTGTTGGACAGCTTCAAGTGCAGTGTAGAGTTATGGACCCCTGCTTTTAAGACTTCCATCCTTCCGGCTTTCTACACAATAGTTCAAGTGTGAAAGAGAGGCCCTCGCTCCTGAGGAGACAACCAGCAGGAGGGGCGTATTGTTTTGCTTCAAAAAGCCCTTTTATTCTATGGAAGATGAGAGGGGAAAAAACAGGTATTAGCAAACAGGTAGAAAAACAATTATCTTGATACTTTTGTGAGGCTGTGGTTGTAACATTAAAGATTATTAGATCATTTTCATATCCCAAAAGTTGATACAATATATATTTGGAGAATCCTATTCCACCCAGCTCTATAATTTGGAAACTAATTTTACGACATCATCCTCATTCATGTCTCTTTGAGTCACAGATGTTTCTTTACTAAAATTTTTCTACGTAAAGACTGTTTAAGATCTGTTATCTACTATCAGTGCTGCTTCTGTGAAAGCACAGAAGCCTCTGTCTCCTTACAGTTTTGCTGTTGATGAAATCTGAGTTCATGGTTTGAGTGGATTTTGAGTTCATTGAAAAGCCTGTTGCATGGCAACCAGCCCACCTGCGGTTCTGTTTTGGACCACTCAACATAGCTGAGCCCAGCTGTTTAGTTGCCCACGGATACGGAACTAGGATCAGAAAAAAAAAGAATTCCAAGGACAGGGGGAATTATCCCGAGCTGGAGGGGAAAAGGATAAACAGACCCCAGATCTGTGTCTTTGAGGTCCACCTTTCTCCTACAATTCTCCTAGCAACCCATCCCAGCATGCATCTGGGTGGGGTTGACCTCAAGGTCTTCTTCTGGTGTCCATTTTCAACCTTAGCTCAATAACAAGCAGAGGAAAACAGACAGAGAATGAGACAGAGATGTTTGGTTGGCTGGGAAAGCTGCTGTGGGTTTTAAATCTTTTACATCAAGGGAGAAGGTAAAAGTACTGTAAGGATCTAGTCATGAGATTCAACTAACTCCCAGTTAACGCCCAGAAGCTGAAGTATGTCATCTTCAGCTGTACAGATGACCAATTCATCCATGTTTGTGTGCGTGTGTGTTTGTTTATGTGTGTGTGTGTGTGTGTGTGTGTGTGTGTGTCTAGAGGGAGGTTGTGTGAGAAAGGATAGGAAGGGTGTGAAGGCTGTACTGGAGTGCAGCTTTCCAGATGTTACACAAAGGATGTGATTTCATTCCTCTGATGTCCAATCTCTTCCAACAAAAAAACAACACAAGCATAAATCTGTCACACTAAAACACGCAAACACACAGCATTCCTTCAGGATTCATTTGCAAACGTACAAACGTGCAAACTTCATTTCAACACAACTGAAGCATACCTTAAATGATCGTGAACAGATTGGAGTGAATCTATTGAAGGCATCCACATAACCTAAAAGCATTAATGCGTGGCACTCAATACTCGAAACAACACTAAGAGCAAAAAGATAGCATTGCCACGTATCTCCATGGGAGAGAGTTTTTTATTGACACAGGCTGTCTGCAAAGACCAAGATAAGTGACAACCCTGTGCTTTAGCACTGCTACCGTGATTGTGTATCAAGTCCTGTTCTATCTCTGTCTCCCATTCTTTCTCTTCTCTTCCTGTGTTATTTAGTAATCATCCCATTGTGTCCTCTCTCGATACTTAAGTAACAAGAGCAGCCGTAACCATGAGATACGAGCTTTCCTCTGAAGAAAGAGACTCTCCTTCACATCACGTCCCACATCACGTCCCTTTTTTTTATCAGACATCCAACATGATGTGATGGAAAGTGCAGTAGAAGTTCAAGGTGAAGCTCGACTGTATTTTGGTGGTCGAGACTCTTTCAACACTGCGTTTTGACCTTTGCTGCACATTTCTAGCCGTTTTGGTCACTGCTTGTTACCCCGCCCTAACTGTACAAACGTTATACAGGCTGTGTGGTTATCACTGCTATTGTCTATCCAAAATGGACGCCAGGAGAGTTGGCTCACAATTCCACCTGTTTCAGCTGTTTAGCTCATTACAACCAATCAGACCATCCGGCAGTGTTTTTCCTTCCATGGGAAAGTGGTTGTCGCCAATGGAACCATCTGGATTTGAGGTCAGGTCGAGAGGGGCTCAGCTCTCCTGGGATTCTCAAAGCGCTGGTTCTCTTCATGGATCCACAACAAATATGTGCAAAGAGGGAAATGTTGGAGCTGAGAATGGGAAGAGGAAAACATTTCCTAAGTGACCTCTCTATGCAGTACTTCATATTGTAATCTAAATAATACTTACATTCCTACAGTGGTTTGTTGCCAACTAGGGGTATGAATCATCCTGCTACAAGGGTGAAATATTTGACCTCTGGGTTTTGTCTTTGGGCAGAGCGAGGGGGGCGTTTTTTGCTCGTAAGCTTAAGCATAAAATATGTACATGTGCCCGAGAGCTCTTCTGGGGATGGACACTATGAGAAACGTCTTTGTTGCTGAAATGGAGAACTCTTCTTTGATTCCAGATGCTATAAACACACAGCACTGCAGTTTAATGAACCACAGCTGCTCACATTAACTCTGCAGTGTCAATTGGTTGTAACTCAGCTATTGGATTTTTTGTTCAAACAAATCAATTTAAAAAAAAGTTAATTGTTTCCAACTGAACGTGTCCATTAATGTTCAGCCTGTGACTTTTAACTGTTTGTTTTCTTTAAATTTAGCTGTCAGATTTACTTAAACCTGAATCAGTCTGTTGAAATGGATTTGGTGTTGAATTCTGATGCTGAATTCTTTCAAAAAACATAATAATCGCTTAAGATCCACCAATATTCATTTAAAGATGTTTATTAAAATCACCACAATGTTTAGAACCAAATGTATCATATTAAGAGTACAGAATATAAATTTGCTTTGGTAAAATAATGAAGAGCAAGGGTAATACACGCTGTCACATTAGCTTGTCTGCTCATTGAACTGAGCCGGTCGTGTGCCAATCAGGTCCCAGATGGGTCGTGACCCCATCATGCCTCTTTCACGTATGTCCTCATGGCCACCACATCTCCCATGGTGCATTTCTGGAGAGGAGAGAAACATGGAAGGTCAAGGAGGTATGTGATGTGTGTGTGTGTGTGTGTGTGTGTGTGGGGGGGGGGGGGGGGGGGGGAGTGTATATACACATTGTAGAAGAAACAAATGGAAGCACTGGACTGAAAATGTGTTAAAATAAGGGTACACATACATGGAAGGGTAAAGCAAAAATGTACATCAGCTACTTGAGTCTTAATTAACAAAATTATAAATTTTTAAAATAATAATAAAAATAATTAAATAACTTACCGCTATCAATTTTCCATCTGTCACCTCCCTTTCGATGCTAGTCTCTTTGCCATCCCAGCTTTGTTTCTGCACAAGTTTGCCATTATCAAGAGTCATAACAGTCTGGAAAAAGGAGGACACGAGCAAAAGGCATTAAATCCAGACAGTAAACCACCTAATTTAGTCTAATCTTCTATATTCTTTCTTTCCTTCCCACAGTACAAACCCACCGTAGTTTTTCTGTCGTCAGCAGTAGTTTCCTCGAATGGCTCGTTGAGTTTGAATTTAATCTCGGTGGTTTTGAAGGTGCTCTGGGACTTCATGCAGATCACACCCTGGTCCTCTACGGTCAGAATCAGATTGGGCTTGGTCCTGTTCCCCACCTGTCTGGTGGCAAAACCAACACCTGCATGAGAGGAAAGCAGAGATTTCAGTTACAAAAAGTTACAAAAAAGCATCGCATATTCAGTTTGTTCAAATTATGAAGTTCCAAAATAACTTAATCATCTTAACTTGCGGAACGCAATGCATCTTATACTGTTCTCATATTTAAATAAAAACGTCCTGAAGTCAAATCGATGAGAAGGGAAAAACCTACCTATAGCCTTCATGTAATCATCGAAGTTCTCGCTGGTAATCATTTTCCAGGTTCCAACAAACTTCTCAACCATGTTTGCACCGTGCAGGGTTCTCTCAACGTTCCTAAAGGTTCCACCTTCAATCCTCTCCTCATTTAGTGTGCGCGAGCCAAAACTCTTTAAAGGGAACCGTCTGGCACGCGCACCGCCGCGGTGCCCAATCACGAGCCCTGACGTCACGTTAGTTCCACTCTGGTTCCACTGTTTCTGATGTTAGAATGGGGGGGGAATAATTTCCTCTTCTGCCAAATGACATTTCACCTATTTGCTGTCGGTTGCATAAATTCCACACATGCTCGAATGAAGGACTGTTCCAGAAACCATCTGGAACACATGCCACTCCTGGGTGAAGCTAGAATAGCTGTATTCCAATTGCATCTCAAGTTTCAAATACAATATAAAAGTAAAATAGACGATGCATTTCAACAAAGTATTTATTCACATTCACAAATATACACATTCACAGGTTTATACATTAATCTTGGGGGAATAGGGGGTCTATTTCTTGGCTCCAGTTCTGGCTTGAGGGTCCTTGGCTGTGCAGCGTGTCTGCAGAGCTGCTATCATCTCCTGGGAGGTCAGTCTAGCTCCCTTCATCACCAGCTTCTCTCCATCAGCTGTGGTAGTGACGAAACAGCATTAAAATCAGCCAGACTAACTCTCTGGATGTAAAACAGGTGGTTTATTAACTCTTATATTACGATTTTTAAAGTGATGCGAGTTAGGAAGATCTTGTGATTAGGAAAAAAAAATACTGCATGAGTTCTGATCGATTCAAACCAAGCTATGTTGGTAAAGATTGTCCATGCAACATCACTTTAAATGTAAGGTGCATAACTGTGGTATTCTTACTGAATGTGATGTCCACCAGGGGCTCTGTCTGGTCATGCTTCACTTTCATGATCACCTCACAGTTCATGTTGGTCATTCTAGCCTTCTCCGATCCCACCCTGACCATAAACTCCCTGAAATACACAAAGTTTACATTGTTAAAATGCAAAGCGAGTGAATAACGCAATGCCCTGACTTTTGGATGTACTGTTAATATTATATTATTACAAACTCGGATGAAAGCACTGCATCTATCACACGGTAGCAGCCATAGACAGATGCTTGCTGACGAACGTCAAATAGGCTTTAGTTTCATTATGTTATATCCTGTCTAACCTACCCAGATACATTCTCAAAACCAGAAAAACGATATTATATTCTTACCGTGTCGAACGAACATTAGACTCAAAAGGACAAAACTGCACCACTATGCTTTTTACAGCCTTCAGTACAACTGCTGACTTACTGGAAGCCGCCATGTTTGTCTGTGTGACCTTTGAACCGTGTTAGAGTGGAGTTGTGTGTCTGAATGTGACCAGCAGATGGAGGAACTGCACCACATATGTTACCCTGCAAACACTTCTTTGGGTTTATAATCTGTTTTTCTTTCTACACACATTACAGTGCTTATTTTTCCTCAACAGAACATTTCTACACTTCAGTAACCACTAGTAAGTGTATGACCTTTGACCAAAAGGTCATTTTAGACTTAACCCACCTTACTTCATAAAGAGAACTGACAGCCTAGGTGACTGATGTGATATGCTATTAGACTAAACAACTTTTAACAACTAATCTGACAGTTTGGATGTTAAATTAGGTTAGCAGAAGATGAATGGGCAGATCTGTCATGCTGTCAGTCAACAAAGGTGAGTTTCCTCTTTAAAAACACAATGAAACAGACATTAAACATCATTAAAAAGAGAATTTACCTCTACTGGACTGTTTGTTCCTGTTATAAACAAACAATAAGGACTCAAAACTCTTCAGATTTAACAGAATCTACGAGGTTGAATTATTTGTTGTTGTGTCTTTAAGAAAACCCTCATGGTTGATTGTTGTATGATAAAATGCTGCTTGACTTTGTGATGAGAAGAATGAGCACATCACACAACTATCCTACTGATCAGTGTGGAGGTATGTTTACCCACTGATACACACCCACTCTACCACTGTACAGTAAAAGACTGCATGTCTTTTTTTCCTGCATTCTTAACACTTCGGATCATGAGTTTGACTGGGGGAATAGTGAAGCTATATTTAGTCTTTAGACTTGAGCCAGGCATTTCCTATCAACCCGCCTTCCACCAAGATCTATTCTTTTTTCTTAGCTTCAACCATGACAATTAGCACAACTGGGACCTGGTGTTGTCCTCAATTAAGTTAGTGGGGAGAGGCTCCAGAAAAACAATGTGTTGGAATCCCCAGGGGAAAGGGTTCGGCCCCTAAGAATAAAGGTTATGGAGACGGATTGTATTCTCCACTTGTTTTGTTGCACTTGTGAGCTAAATATAAGCCGAGGGTGCTGAATCATTCAATCAACTCACTGGGTTTGGCCAGGAAGTTAGAGAGTGACTGGCTTTTTATAAAGTCATGTATTAAGCAAAGGTCAGTGTCCTTTAGGTCACATTTACACCAATATAGGCTATTGTCTCTGTGTCTATTTGATCTCTTTCATTATGTTCTCATGATTTACATCTACTGGAAATAACTGTTAATATCAGTGTAAAAGTGTCATTTTTAAAACCTTTTGTCATACTTATGACAAGTCATTGTACTTCCAGTAATGTAATTAACTAATCATTAGTATAACCAAGAAAGGGAGGAGGAATTAAATGTACCATCATACAGTATAAAGTTTAAGGTACATTTTAACTTTATTATTATATATATATTTATAACCGTGACAAATTTGCAGAAATTTTCCAACAGGAAAAAATAATAATACTGCTATTATACAGCCAGGGAAAGTCCTTAAGCACTACATGTCCCATGATGCTCAGCTGCTTTGTAGTCAGAGGCAGAGCCCCCTCCTCCCAACATCTTACAGGAGGAGACTCTGGGACCAGAGAGCCCCGCGCTGTGTCTGCAGACTGCCTCGCACTTTCTCTTCTATCAATAGGTTTTCTATATGAATAATCCTTATTTTGCATGTCGGTGTTTAAGTTTCTTTTCAGTTTATCACATTTGGAATCACAGCCAGCTCACAGACACTAGCTGAACAAATCCGAGGAATCTCTTTCCCCCAGTTGCTGTTATATGGATGCGATTTTCTGGTAAGTAGACTTTCGATGTTTATCTGCAAATGTGAAAGTTGTGTCTTGTCTTGTGATAGTTTAGTATCGCTGTTAAAATACTGTAAACGTTAACAGATTTGGGGAATTTGTGTTGTGCAATGGATGCAGCCCAAAACTTCATTGATTGTTTTAAATGCGACAGCAGGTCCAGCAGTACAGGTTGGTAACAGTCTTTTTGGGAGATCTGGGATGTATCTTTTGATCTGGGTTAGTTTAATTAAGCTGTGGAATAAAGCCATGTACTTAAACTTTTGTGAAACAAGATCATTTGACACTTTGCATACTCTGCCTCTAAAATGTGGAGTATTGATCTACCTTGGCTCAATGATTTATTCAGTAGAAATGTTCCTGTATTAACAGGAGTGTTCAGATCAATACGCCCATGGGATCTCTAGTTCTCTAGATATGCAAACTAACTTCCTTCATGAGCAGAGATGAACTGAATCTGTTCGCCCATCCACATGAACACACAGCAGGTTCCAGAGAGACAGCAGTAACTGGGTGTTATTTAGTCTTCACGTTTCCTTGCATTTCTAAGCACATCACAAGGATTGAGGTCAAATGGCTGGACCAGCCCCCCCCCCCCCCCATGCCTGTGACAGTAATATGTCTTTGTTGTGACATTTGCATTACATTTACATGTATTCCTTTAGCAGAAGCTTTTATTCAAAGTGACTTCCAAGAGAGAAGCATTGCAAAAGAGCATAGGTCACTGATCATAACAGCAAGATAATAGCCCCACACATTGCAGGTAGTCAAGCATATTATGAAGCATAACATTGTTGGAAACCAAACAAGAGCCAGAGGGAAGAACCACAAGAGCGTTCATCTTATCCAGAGCAGCTTACAGCAAGTACAGGGACATTCCCCCCCTGAGGGCAGTAGGGTGAAGTGCCTTGCCCAGGGACACAACATCATGTTGGCACGGCGGGAATTCAAACTTGCAACCTTCTGATTACTAGCCCTATTCCGTAACCGCTCAGCTGCTTGACTCACCACAGTTCACACAGTTAAACAAGTTACAAATTAACATGAACCTCAAATGTGTTCCCCGTAGTTCCACAAATAGCATCGTTCTTATTGTCCCTGACTCTTACCAGCTTCTGTTTACTTACAGTAAACCATTGTGAGTTTCAGTTCCTTTTCCAATAAGAGAAACCCGCCTCATTCAATGTTTTCTGTATGAGAGGAACCGTTGGTAGTCGCCATGAATCGAATCATCTGCTTTTAGGAACAATTATCCCATTGTCTTCTGCGAAATTAGCTTCCTTCTAGGAATCGTTTTGTTGTTGCTTCTCTATTTGATGAAACGGTGCAACACTATGTTGATTGTCAGGTAGATATGCTTACTGTACTGTATTCAACTGTAGTTCTTGATGAGGGGCAGTTACAAGTCATTGCTTCTGGCTTCAAAGAAGTCATTGCTTCTGGCTTCAAAGTCAACACAGGTCTGAATTTATCTATTGGGTCAAAGATGGTCGTGGAGATTAAATTTTTTTATTGAATAATTACATACATCTAGTCACAGGAATGTTTTAAAGATGCAGGGTTTACCGAGACGTGTAATAGTGAAGGTTTAACATCTGTTCTGAACTTAAACCTTCCTGATTGGGGGTTTCAGACACCTTTCAGAACTAGCTACAACCCAGTAACGTGCAGCTGTCTCCCTCGCCTCGACACATTTCGATACGAAGCGTCACCAATTGGGTTTGTAGCAACAACGGCCTTCCACACCTTGTTAGAGTGATGGGAACAGACACTAGCCGTCCAAAATCTCCCACTGCATGACTGAAGGATGAGGCAGGACCACCTTGTAAGGGGGTGTCTAAGCACTGGTGACAAACTGGTGCCATTGAGAGGCCAAGAGGGTGCAGGTTTTCACTTCAACCAAGCACTACTGCCAGCTGATTTCACTAAGTAGAGAAACTTGTTGAAAATCAGTTCTGTCTGACTGGCAATAAGCCTGCATGCATTAATGTCCAATGTGATCATGTGTAGCCTAGCAAGCTCTTTAAATCAACACTCAGCTTATGGGTTTGATAAAGCAAACCCACATCATTTTAACTGATATAAAGAACAACTGTAGGTGACACCCACACTGGATTAGAATAGCAGGTGAGAAACTCACCATTTTCAACCTGTTAGATTACAAACACACGCATACACACACAAGGAATTTCCCAGCATGATCGCTTCGACAACGTATCACAACCCTGCCCAGCTGGGAAGATTTTGAGAGCCGCAGCCACTCCCCAACAGTTCCACGGTCACACCCCTGCCGATTGGCAACTGGTTTGGAGCGTGATCTTTTTAGGTTTATAATGCTGGTGCTTTATCATGGAGAGTCTGGTGGCTCAGCGGTTAAGGCATTGGGCTCATGATTGGAAGGTTGTGAGTTCGATTCCCAGCTGTGGCTATGTGATGTTTTGTCCTTGGCCAAGGCGCTTCACCCTACTTGCCTCAGAGGGATTGTCCCTGTACTTGCTGTAAGTCGCTTTGGATAAAAGCGTCTGCTAAATGAGGTGTTATTATCATCATGATTTGAATCAACACCTATACTGTCGGTTCACAGTAGACTTATAGTAACCTGTTTCTGTTGTCCTCCAGACTTATAGGACATTTACAAGACATCTCAGAACAAACTGTGGATAGGAAAAACAAACCCAACATGAAACAGTGATCATTGTGCACGTTTCATCATTCAGATTCATCTCTAGAGAGCGTAAGTAAAGAACAGGAGGGAAGAGAGACACATCTATCAAGCTCAGTGAGAGGAGAGACGAACAGGAAAGAGGACAAAGAGAGAGGCTGTGATTAAATGCTAATCGTGAAATAAAATGTATTGATCTACACTGGCAATAACGTTGTAAGTGCTCATTATATCCCCTTAGAATGACCATCCCTTGAAACATAGATTTCTTTCCATCTGCTCAGGTAAAGAAGCAACACAGACTTGTTGTTGTGAGTAGATTGAAGTGGTAATTTGAACAACCAAAGATAATCCACTTTTCAACTGAATGTTCAGTTTCCCTGGGAAACCATAGAAAGTAGGCGTGAGTTCACACTCGTTCACACTCGTTCAACCAAGCAAGTCATGCAAAAACTTGCCAAGAACCAATTCAGGTGGCCCATTTATTTGAAGCGACAGTTTGAACACAACACAATCCCTCACATACCTATACTGCATCTTCAGTATCTTAAGTGAATCTTAGACTTCCACAGTAGGAGGCTGTAACACAATGTCTCATCGTTAAATGACTATGTGTGGGGCATAGTTCTAGAAGCCTGTGGAATTTGAAATAAAAACATAGCTTTGGTCGAGGTGTTTTCAAATATCTGCAGCGGTATTTTGTCACCTGCAGGAATACTTATTTACGACTGACGCAACATGATTCTCACTGCCAGACTTGTTTATCCAGATGTGGATCACGTCATGTCTGCACTTGCCTTGATTCACACACACACACACACACACACACACACACACACACACACACACACACACACACACACACACACACACACACACACACACACAAACACACACACACAACACTCACAGAACCACACAACACACCACCTCACACACACTGTCATCAACCAACAGGTCCTCAGCAATTTTCAAAAAAGCATAAGCAGCAGGTTTTAAGCAGCGTCTGTTTGACGCAAGCGTGACGATGCTTGTCTGTTCCCACTGCAGTACTCTTGACAGGAACGACCTCGGCTACTTTCAGCAGAGGAACCCCCCCAGCTTGGGTAAACACTACGGATGTGATTAACTGAGATTGCTCCGAGCCAACGCTGATGGGAAGTCAGACTTCTCCCAGAGGGTTGTGGGTAATTTAACATCCCTTATCATCGTGCATCCTACCTCATGCCGTTTACAAAGTGGAGATAGAGGACTGCGGGTGGGACAGCGGTGCGGTTGGTGTCTGCTATGTAACAAGATGCTATTTGTTCATTTTTGGGAGGGCTTTGACATTTTTGGAGAGGAGGGGGGGGATTTCTAAGAGTGTTGGTTGAAAAAGAACCTTGTTGAACCTCGTACCGCTTTATATAGACTAGTTTTTGTTTTATAAGTTCAACAAGAGTTGTAAGAGTTATAAGTCAAGAGTTATCCACAGTTGGATCCCCCCCACCCCCCCCCCCCCCCCCCCGCTCCCTTCAATGTCACGATGAAGGTGATGTGTCAGATCTGACCTGAGATGACAACTAGGTAGTCTCATGGAACAGGAAGGAGGGGGCAGGCTCCCTGTCCCCATCCATGACTGGTTTCTTAAGTGCTGCTGATGCAGCACAAACTGTGTGTGTGTGTGTGTGTGTGTTGGACCGTGGTGCCATGTTGCTAGATAGGGCCACACTGGGAGAGGAAGCTCATATCACGCTTGGCTGGGTAAAGGCAGTATGCACACACACACGCTGAGCAGGGCTGTGCTATCTGCCTCACTGCTTCAAACCCAGCAGTGTTATCTTAAGACACATGGAGCCTTAACATGCCAAGCAGCCATGTAAACAGGACAGATCAGGAATCAGGTTGAAGGTTTGGCTTTGGGCAATGTAGAGAACAGAGAACACCCTAGGCCTGTCGCTGTCACTGTCTTATTTCAGCTACACTGTGGTCAGCAGTGTCAGGTGTTATCATCCTGTGTTCCACAGGAACAGCGGTTTGATTCAGAAAGCCTCGCCCCAAATACCCCAGGGTCTGTGCTACTTTACCAGGATCCACCAAGAGGAACACAAACAGGCGCTTGTCGAGCGCTTAAGGTCCCAAATGAGAAGCCATGGATTGTTATTATGATTTTTTGGTGTGCCAATCTTCGTGAGGCACTTACGAGTTCCATGCTGTTTAGTTACGCAGGTCTTTGGATGAGTGGAGTGGAGGTGGGTTGGTCTTCATCGTGTGCACTCAGCTGAGGAAGAGGAGGAGCTGTGGGAGGGACTGTCATCGATTGGGAAGGCGGAGATTTGCAGGCATGAGAGGAAACATGAGGATTACTGAAGAAGACTTCATGTGGGGTCTCTCTCTGTCACCATGTCTCCTTATGATCTTTTTTTCCCTCTCTCTCTCTAATCTATCTTTCTCTTTCTCACTTATTTTTCTCCCGATTCCTCTACCTTTCTGTCTTTTGCTACAGCTTCATCCCCCCCCCCCCTCCCCCGTTAGGGGTGAAAACTTGCCCAATATAATCCCCATTAGGGGGGCAGTGCTCGACTGAGCTCTTGCCTCAGCTCGGAGTTGCTGGTGGGAGGGGGGTGAGGATGCTGGGTAATGGTGTGAGGGAGGGCATGTGATATTTTTCATCCTAATTACCCACCATGCTCTGCAGCGGTCTCACAATTAAGGGGACCTCCCTTTCCTCTTCCTCACCACTGGCTGGGAAATGGGCTTGTTATCTAGCCAAGATATATGAATAAAAAACATAGAATAACAATGTGTGGGTACATTTAACAAAGGGCCACTCTTAAGAGGGCATGTCCAGACGTGAAGGAGAAGAAGAAAGAAATCCCCTTTAGTTGCTAAAGGCGTGAAGCTATATTTAGGCCTTAAGACCCTCGCTTGTGATGTGATCGTTGTAGATTTGTTTGTACTCTGGCCAGTTTCTGCTGCTATAGTTGTCCTGTGGGTCAAACTATAACTAATATATTATTCTGGTTATATAGTAGTATAGAGATCTATTTCCAAACTATTTACCTGATCTTTTTACCAGAACGTTTTAAGACAAGCTTGTTTTTGTTCTGGAGAATTGGATCTGATTTGGATGAGTGTAGCTCTTGTGTTTACACATGGTTCTAATAAGTGATGAAATACTGCCAGCCTTTCACTGAGTGTCCCTGCATGACATTTGATAAGAAAGAGGAGATTGTGACACGTTTTGGCAAAAGAGAAGATCACCGTCCTTTTGAATGAATTGAAAGTGCACCATACCTGGGATTATACTTGTATTCGTTTGACAAATGTCATTCCTTCAACACACTTTATTCCAACAATAGTGAACTTGGAACAGTTTTCAAGCCAATGCACTGACTCTGCACTACAGCTAGGCTTTAACATGGCTTGTGTTTGTGGTGGCCTGGTAATGGAAGCTAGCTAGAATCATTTATCTGTTTCCTACCTCAGGGGAATTCAGCACAAGTTATATGAGAGGAACAACAATATGGAGGATCAGTGATGCAATTACATCCATCCGGACTCTTAGTGTGCTGTGTGTGTGAGTGTGTGTGTGTGTGTGTTTGTGTGTGTGTGTGAGTGTGTGTTTGGGGGGGTGTTTGTATGTGTGTTGTGTGTGTGAGTGTGTGTGTGTGTGTGAGTGTGTGTTTGGGGGGGTGTTTGTATGTGTGTTGTGTGTGTGAGTGTGTTTGTGAGTGTGTTTTTGTGTGTGTGTGTGTGTTGTTTTCCCACCAAAGCCTGGATTGTTTACCGATGCAGTTTTAGCCATCTTGGGCATGTACTCTTGTTTTTCTCTCTCTCTGCTCCCCAAAGACATTGGCTTCATTGAACAAACTGGTCCAGGCTGGGTCGTGTGCCAGGACAGACTATTGGTACATATGCTCCTCTAGCCTGGGCAGGACAATGAGTCCCATAGAGGCTTCGAGGATCTGTGGAGGTTAGGAGAACAGTAGTGTTTGTGAGAAAGAATCTTCTTGAATGAGTGAATACGGTCGTAGGAAAGGAGATTCAGCCACAGAGAAGAAATGAGGTTTTGAGGGTTTTGGTGAATAGTCCTTTGAACCCTGAGACGTTTTGAATGGGTTTGTTAAGGCAACAGTTTTGTTAAATGATTATCCAAAACATGTGATGTCTTTATACAAAAATAAAAAACAAAATGTTGTTTGTAGAGAAGAAGAGAGATGAGAGCAGCTGTGTCTGTATATCTGTAATAATGGCAGAGGGAAAGAGAAAGTTCTAGAAAGACTTGGTGGACTTTTTGGGGTGGGTGGAGAGGGGGGGTGGCAGGGGGGGGGTTCTCAGCAGGTTTCAGCTGAGCTGCAGTGAACAACAACAAAGAGGTTTTGAACTTGTTTAGGCTGGAGAGCGGCTTCCAAGAATACTGAGGAACTTGAGATACGATTTTTAGGAAAAGGAGGAGAGGAGATTTGTTTGCGAGCGAATAATGGTGTGTGGTTCTGCTGTATTCTGATGAAGTAGGGAGGTCAGAGGTCAGCCTGATCTGACCTCCTGAACCAGGGGAGCACAGATGGGCGCTCTGTGTTGAAGGTACGAGAGACTCATTCGTGGAGCAGAAAAATAACTAGAACAGAGCGAGAAGAACATAAAACGCTTTGCAGAATATAAAGAGAAGAATGAATAATTCAGGTGAGAGAGAGAGAAAAAAAAATTAACATTCCTTTTTTGGAAGGAAATGGTGGCAAGAGGCACGATTTGAGGAGAAAGGGTTGTTCTGATGGATTCTGGGAGAACTAAAACAGGAAGTGAATGACGGAAATTCCTTTTGTAACCAGACTGGTCAATAACAACAAACATTGTCAACAATGTCTCTCGGCTTTTGTGGTTTTCTCTCTATGAAAGTACAAATCAGGATCTGTGTCATTTAAACTCTAAGACCAGGACATTCAAGGTCCACCAAGAGGCAGTGCAATTTGACATGATATAATACTTCATTCAAACAGGATGTATAAAACAGATTAAACAAGATTATATACACACACACACACACACACACTCAGACCACTCCCACAAGGCTCATGCTGATTGGTGCAAACAAGTTGAAAAAAAAAGAAAAAAGATTTACAAGCACATATGCCTTGTACGCAAAAAAACAAACACACATTACAAGCACTTTACACACTACAAACTAGAAATACTGCCTGTAATACCCTGACTCACTGGGTGATGAAGCTTGGATTACATTGGACTTTTAGTAATATGTCAAGTTATTTTTAGGTTGCTGTCCCACAGACATGAACAGACAACAACCCTAAATGTGTTTTCAAGGGTTGTGAATCTATTAGTTCACTGGCAATAAGTGTCAACTCTAATTAACGTTTGACTTGATTAGGATTCCTTTCCGCGCTCTTGGTTTGAAACTCTTGTGGTATTCGCATTGGACACACTCATGCAAGCGTGCACACATCAAAACAACCACACGCACACACACAGCATACACACACACAACACACAAATTACACATTTACCACAAACACAATCAGAAGTGGGTTTCTCATACACTGAATTCCTTTACAGAGAACTAACTGGGCTGCCTGCCTGGCTGTGTCCTCTCATTAGTAAGGCTCTATTATAAAAACAAACCCTTACTTCCATCTGAACCCTGTAATACACACTTTCAAGCATGCAAGCACACACACAACTTCACTGCAGCTGTTTCAGCCTCTGGTGCTTTGACAAGGAAGTCTCCGGAACATCACTCCGCATCCCTCAGAGAGATGCTGTTGGTTTTCCTCTGAGATGGCCTATGGAGAGAAGCATGTGTGTGTGTGTGTGTGTGTGTGTGTGTGTGTGTGTGTGTGTGTGTGTGTCTGTGTGATAAGACTGTGAGAGTGTGTGCAGTGTTAATACTTCTATGTGTATGTTGTGTGTGTGTGTGTTTGATTGGTGTCATCTGCTCTCCAGCTGGGGTCAGACCCCAGTGATCCGCCTCAAAGTCCTAGAGACACGATGATGCACAGTAACAGAAGCTTCAGCACAGTGGTTCTGGGAGGGGTGTGTGTATGTGTGTGTGTGTGTGTGTGGGGGGGGGGGGGGGGTGGGGGGGGGTCCTTGGCTCCAGTAGTGTGTGAACATCTAACAGCAGTGCTCCAGAAACTTCACATCCTATTTCCATGATGTCCGCTGTGCTGATGCCTTCCCCAAGGCAGTTTTATGGCCTTGAAATGCTTTTTGCCGCCGATTTCTCCTGGATGGGGAAGGAGAAGATGGCAGAATGGGTGTTTGTGTATGTGAAGGGTGTGTGTGTGTGTGTGTGTGTGTGTGTGTGTGTGTGTGTGTGTGTGTGTGTGTGTGTGTGTGTGTGTGTGAAGGCAGGTGTTACACACGTCTGGTGACTGTGTGATGAATTGCTTCTAGAACTGTATTGATCGAACGCTACTCGATACAAGCTACCATGTGCTGTCTGGAGCGGGGGTACGTGATCTGTCTGGAGAAGTGTGGAGCAGGGGGGTGTGACGGTGTGGTGGTGTGGCGGTGTGTGTGGGAGTGTGTGGGAGTGTGTGTTTCTGTGCTCACGTCACCTTCTGGCAACCGTGTCCGTACCTGTGTGAGTGTGTACCTCTGTGTGTGTGTGTGTGTGTAAATCAGCACCTCTGAAAGGTCTACATTATCAGCCTCCTGGCAAGGTCTGTCTGCTCAGTCTCACGTCTCTGTCGCCCCGGGTGACAGGGTTGCTAGGTGATAGATGGGCAGTGTGGCACCCCACAGTCGAGCACATGCAGTTTCTCCGTTTGAATTCTCCAACCCCCAAACTGTGGACATATTTTCTTATCACTATGCACAACAAACCCTTGGATAGACGTGAACATGGACAGTATTCTTTTCTTTTTTTTCCGCTTCCTAGCTTACACTGATCGTTTACGAGTTTCCTATCCCTTCGTTCTAAATGTACACCGAGATGGAGAGATAGGATGCAGAGTTAGACACAGACAGAATGAAACAGGAAGTCAATCTGTCGTTTCCTGTCAGCCCAAATGGATAGCGTCTTACCCTGGGCCTTATAGAATCTATTTATATACCTCCTGATTACTGGTAATATCATGGGGAAGCCTTGAACTAAAACCTAACCTGAACTTTTGGACTGAATCCTCCTTCAATTGCGGTGTTCTTCCTTAATCTTCGTCGCTCCGCTGCAGACAGTGAAGTGACGTCTTCAGGTTGGACTGAGAAGAGAAGGAGAATCAGGTGGAAGACGAGTCAGACAGAGAGAGGGAGGGAGAGAAAGAGAGAGAGACACAGCGAGAGGGAGAGAGAGAAAGAGAGAGAGACACAGCGAGAGGGAGGGAGAGAAAGAGAGAGAGACACAGCGAGAGGGAGGGAGAGAAAGAGAGAGAGACACAGCGAGAGGGAGGGAGAGAAAGAGAGAGAGACACAGCGAGAGGGAGGGAGAGAAAGAGAGAGAGACACAGCGAGAGGGAGGGAGAGAAAGAGAGAGAGACACACAGCGAGAGGGAGGGAGAGAAAGAGAGAGAGACACAGCGAGAGGGAGGGAGAGAAAGAGAGAGAGACACAGCGAGAGGGAGGGAGAGAAAGAGAGAGAGACACACAGCGAGAGGGAGGGAGAGAAAGAGAGAGAGACACAGCGAGAGGGAGGGAGAGAAAGAGAGAGAGACACAGCGAGAGGGAGGGAGAGAAAGAGAGAGAGACACACAGCGAGAGGGAGGGAGAGAAAGAGAGAGAGACACAGCGAGAGGGAGGGAGAGAAAGAGAGAGAGACACAGCGAGAGGGAGGGAGAGAAAGAGAGAGAGACACACAGCGAGAGGGAGGGAGAGAAAGAGAGAGAGACACAGCGAGAGGGAGGGAGAGAAAGAGAGAGAGACACAGCGAGAGGGAGGGAGAGAAAGAGAGAGAGACACACAGCGAGAGGGAGGGAGAGAAAGAGAGAGAGACACAGCGAGAGGGAGGGAGAGAAAGAGAGAGAGACACAGCGAGAGGGAGGGAGAGAAAGAGAGAGAGACACACAGCGAGAGGGAGGGAGAGAAAGAGAGACAGAGAGAGGGTGAGATAGAGAGGGAGGGAGAGAAAGAGAGAGACACACAGCGAGAGGGAGGATGAGAAAGAGAGACAGAGAGAGGGTGAGATAGAGGGGGAGGGAGAGAGATAGAGAGAGATATATATATAGAGAGGGAGAGATAGAGAGAGATATAGAGAGAGTTATAGAGATAGAGAGAGGGACTACTGTGTAGAAGTGTGCAGGCGACCCCAGGGACTCCCAGCAGCTGTGGTGTTTGTACAGTAAAGATTAGGGGGAAATTGCAGCAAGCAGGATGGCAGAAATCTCAGCTTTCCCTTTAGTGTGTGTGTGTGTGTGTGTGTGTGTGCTTTAGTGTGTGTGTGCAAACTGCAGTGATGTCACTTGAGAGACAGCAGTGACTGCAACAGCTGGGGCAGCTTCAGTCAGGGCCTACCTACACACACACACACACACACACACACACACAGTCAGCCCTTGTTTGAGTTGCAGTTGTTTGATTTGCCCATTTATTGATGTGTGTGTGTGTGTGTGGCTGTGTGTGAGACTGAGTGTGTTTGTGCGTGACTGTGTGTGAATATCTCACCCCTTAATCTGCTACGACACTATCTGTGAGCAGAGATATTCAAAGTCACATTGCTGTCTAAAGCCTTTGTTGTGATGAATATTAGAGTGATTTACAAGACAAGTGTGAGTCTGTTAGGTGTGATTATGTGTGTGTGTGTTAAGTCGGACCTTCATGACTTGAATGTCAGGCAGCCATAAGTCAGTGTAAGAACTCATTGTGCCTTGTCATCTTTGCAACATAACTGAAGACATGCTGCACAGCGCTCAGCAACAAGCAGACAGCTCACATACACACAGACACACACACGCAAACGTACACAAGTACACACACTGTAGAAACACAGCAAGTACACAGAAATTATGCTTGAGCACCCGAGCACAAGCAAATCGAATCACACACACACATACACACACATACACAGGAATGAGTGGAAATGATCTGGTCCACTTGCTCGCATACCTAGTAAGTCTAACAAGGCCACAGGCTCGTTAACATCCCCTGATTCTCAGATATCAAAGGCAGTCCCTACCTCCTGCCTTGCCCAGCTGGACTTTATGAGTCCATGGACGTAATCTATGAAACTCAGTTGGAGAAAAGATCCTGTACACCTCTTTACTGAAGCATAGCTGAAGTGTGAGCCGGCCAAGCAAATCAATTATTCATGGGAATATGCTTTAGCGACGGTGTCCAGTTAAAAACAATAGCTGAAATGTCAATTTGTGCTTCCTGAAGCTATACTGGGGGTTACCAGTGCCAAGTCGCATGATTTCTCTAGAGAATAGCTGTCGAAAAGTTTCTTTGATAAACTTGTATAAACAGCAATTGTTTCATATCTGTCATTTTGAAACCACATGTAGGATTTTTAGTTCCTGTGGGATCATTTCTCTGAGGTCCGTTGAGTTTTAGCCATTTTGGCCAAAATCCAAACATCTGGGTAGAACTTCCTCTCTCTCTCATCCCTGTGAAACTTCAAAAGGATTTGCTACGATAAAAAAATCGAAGTTGGTTCCAGATTGTTCCGTGAAACCAGGTCCTGATGATGTCACACACTCAACCAGCCAGCATCAGTGGTGGTTTGAGGGTGTTGCTTTGAGTTTGGGGTGGCGTGGAAAAAAAGAGTGGAACACATCAACCAAGAAGTTGACGGTGGATCTTGAAATATGTTGCTGTTCTTCAGTTGAGTCACCGTCATGTTCTACTGCGAGGAACATTAAAGCAACACTAACAAGTGTTCTTTTTTTATGGTCTGTGATAAATACAGGGATCACTTTTATACACGAACATCAAAGTCTTCAGAGCATGCCAGGCCCCCAGTCTCCTATTGGTTACTTGAAATCCAAGCAAAACCGATGGAACCTCTTCATTCAAATGAATGTCCTGTTTTTCGTTGTTGATGTCCGATCCTTTGAAAGCAAAACGGATTATTTAAATAAACATTTTGCAAGATCTTCCTGACGTACTCTTGATTTCCTGGAACAGACGTATTAGTCTGATGTGAGAGGGGAGTGGTGGTGAATATTTCTGCTGGAATGTGGTTTCCAGGAAGTCATGTCGTGCAGTCATTTAGGGAGTCGGGTTCGTAATCGAACGACACCTGGTTCAAACCCTGGCTGTGTCACCATGACATTGTGTCCTTGGGCAAGGCACGTCTCCCTACCTCCCACGGGGGGAATGTCCCAGTACTTGCTGTACATCGCTCTGGATAAGAGCGTCTGATAAATGACTACATGTTAATATCAAAGGAGAACATGAGGGCAGAATACATTGGAAGAGAGGTTTCTGTAAAAGGCCCAAACCAACCCAATGTCTTGAGGAAACTTCTGTACTACAGGAGCTCGCTGGCTAGGATCCCATGGATTTAAAAAAAGCCCTATAATCTTTGACCTTGAACAATGAAAGTATAACAATAGATTTATATAACAGACTTCCATAGCTCACAACCTTGACAACTTTCAGAGGCTGTCTTTTTGTTGCCAAGGCTAGTTAAGAGGTATTGTCTGTCATGCTGCCCAGCAGAGGCACAGTAAGGCTGCTGTTAAACAACACCACATGCTACTGTAAAAGAACTGTCTTCCTAATTTTCTCAGAGCGAACGAAAGCCACATGGAAGTAAAACAGAGGAAATTAGCCAGGGTCAAAGTTCCAGTCTAGACCTGTTCCTAATCATTTAATGACAGATTCCTTGTGAGTTCCCTGTGTAGTTTGCATTGTTTGCAGCCTAGTTGTTTTGAAAGATGGAGCTAGTGAGAGTGACCTATATGTGGCCCCCAAACCCCCCCACCCACCACCCCCTCCACCCCCAAGACTGGTAGCAACTAGCATTAGCTATCTAGCATAATCCCCTAACGGCCTAGAAAGTCAGTTATCAGAGCAGGTGGTCGAGGGGGGGGGGGGGGACGACACAATGGTGTCATCTGCTGCAGAAAGTGTCCGATCTGCAGGGGTCCACCATCATCTGCCTTCTCGTTTGGAAAGTGTTGATGCGTTTAGGAAGCAAGGCTCTTGCCAAAAATGCTAGCTGTGTGTAGATTGTTTTCTTTAGAGAGGGAGTGGGAGGGGGTGGGGGAGGGAGGGAGGGGGCAGGCTGGGGGATCTAAAAGTGTTTTTCCATGTGTGGGAAAGTGTAGTTTGATTTGGACAAATTGCAATGGATACAGCTATTAAGCATGTGTAGAAGGTACTACTCCCGACATGAAATGGAAAGTTCCAGATTGTGGTTACAGGGCTTTCTAATAGAAAGGGGACAACCATCATTCTTTATGGCATAAGCATAAGCTTTGAAAAACGTCAAGTTTGTGTAAAAAAAAAAGGCTTCTGTACAAGTGAGAGATATCATGGACCATCAAATCTGACTTTACTGTTCAATTCCCGCCTTAGGCTACAACTCAGTATTATCATCTGTCTCCATAGTCCCTCCATAGTTTATACATGGGCCCACTGGAATCTCCCATGCAGATCTGTCGTTACAGAGAAGAAGCCTGCTATCCCAGGTCAGTGCCAGGGTCCTCTTCCACCTGGATCTTTGAGGGTCATCCTGGCGAGTCATCCCCAGTTAACAGCACACTTCCCTGGGGGGCTTTGTCCAGAAGAGGCTCTCATCTCTTGCCACAATGGACCCGCCCTAACTGGAGCTGGAGCCTTGACAACTGTCTGTGTGAGTGTGTGTGTGTGTGTGTGTGTGTGTGTGTGTGTGTGTGTGTGTGTGTGTGAGAGAGAGAGAGAGAGAGAGAGAGAGAGAGAGAGAGAGAGAGAAAGAGAGAAAGAGAGAAAGAGAGTGAGAGAAAGACAGAGAGAGAGAGACAGAGAGAGTGAGAGAGAGAGAGAGAGAGAGAGGGAGAGAATGAGAGAGAGAGAGAAAGATGGAGAGAGAGGGAGAGAGAGAGAGAGAGAGGGAGAGAGACAGAGAGAGAGAGAGAGAGAGAGACAGGAGGTACATTCCCCTGATGCCCCATGGGAAACCCTCTCTATCCTCTGTCCTTCAGCCATATTCCCGGGAGTTGCATGTTTACTCAAGGTTATTTTTGGCTTCTTCAGGAATATCGTCGGCGACAGTCTTCAGACCAGCGTTTCCCCCTGGCTGTGCCTGTACCCTCCCTCACCCCCTGCTCTGCTTAAAGGACCCCCCCCCCCTTCCCCCTGGTGAAACACACAGCTAAAGGATTCTTCTGGAATTATGTATGTGCTGTGGTATGGGGTTTTAATGGTTGTGTGTGTGTGTGTGTGTGTGTGTATGCATTTATGTATGCATGTGTGTGTATGTATAGGTGTGTACTCTTTACTTGTGTGTATGTGTGTCTCCTTTAATCAAGTCCCCCCAGTCCAGAGCTTGTTGACAGGAAGCCCTGCTGGAGAGCAGGAACGCATCCATCATGCTCTGCTGCTCTGTGACTTCAGCTCCTCTGGGGAGACTAATGGTGAATCAGGGGGAATCTGCAGTAGAGCAGGCAGGGATCTTTTTGCAGAATGTTTGTATGTACGAGTTTTCAAACACAAACCAAAACAAACGGTTTATTTGTGATTTCTAAGAACCTTGACATAGTGGCACAGTGGTTTGTGGTGTTCCTGAGAAACATGGACAAGAGGTCGATCTTCCTGGAAAGCAAACAGATTACTAAGAAATCTAATCAAGTCTACCTTCTCTCCCCATCGCTCCTTCATCCCTTTGGATAAAAGCATTAACATAAACACAGAGTCTTTATGGAGTGATAAAGGAATACTGGTGTAATGAAATTGAACTTAACTGAACGCTACAGTGATGAACAGACATATGCCAATGTTTTAAAAACAGAGCAATGATGAGCGTTTTATTGAACACTGTGACATTAATATTAATAAACAGTTACTTGGACGATGCAGAGAGAATATTCTTGTATTAAGTGAACTCAGAAGTCGTTCCATTGTCACTGATGAACTTCATCAAACTGATCAACCTTTGGTTTATTTCTCCTCGCGCTGTCTGGATCAATGCAGCATCCGGCCCACACACTGCGTCACCACGTGCACACAGATCCACTACATGAGTGAAATGTCATTAGTGGCGTAATGAGTTTGAAATGGACGGTTAAAAGAGCGTGCGTAAACATGCCTCTGTCCTAAGGGAAGCTCACAAATAAAGGTTGCATGTACGAACGCTCCACCCAGCAAGTGTTCAGTGTGTTAAGTATTTTAAGTGTCTGGTGGCTTGCTAATGTCCTGACGAAGGAGATGAGTCAGCCAATTAGAGACGTTTGATTTGCAATGCTGGTGTGGCTCTTCAGGAGGTGTGCATGGAGGCCCAAGAAAGAGAGGGAGGGTGTGGAAGAGCAGAGAGGATTCAGGAGGGAGGATGAAGGGCGCGCACGCCCGCACACACACACACACGCACACACACACACACAACAGCTACCGCTGAGGGTTATAGAGTATATGCGCGCGCGACACGAAGCTTTACGGGCGCCTTACGGCACGGAGAATAACGTTGAGTGGCAGATTGTGCATGCTGCTTCATGGAAAATTACGATTCCCCACGATGGATTTGCCTCCAGCGATGTTGGGCACCTTGAAAGTGTCCGCGTGTTTGTAGAACGTGCAGTCTGCTGACACGCGCATGCAGCTGAAGCCAGCTAATATATTCCCAGTCCGTCTACAGACGACTGTCGCCTGCTAATTGGCTCATTTTAATTCTGATTGGGTGGCATCAGGCTTTGTGGCTTCTCAGTGGCTCAGTCACCAGCTCAGCTCTGCTGCTGCTGCCTCAGTGATCATACAGCCTCTCCTTTCTCTCTCTCTCTCTCTCTCTCTCTCTCTCTCTCTCTCTGCATGTTTTAGTTTCCTCTAATGGAGTAGGGTTAACTTGATAATCTAAATGAGATCATAATTCTGCTGATAGTACATTGGCCTTTCAATATTTCCTACGTCGTTAGTACATGCATCATGGAGGACGTGTTAACAGTGTTAACAGTGGCTGTTTCACAGTTGTTAGGCAGATTTCACACAGTGACACTTCAAGACACCTTTTTTTTTTTTTTAGATGTTGAGTACGGTGTTGATGCATTCACAAGTTTGACAGCAGTACATTGGAAGTGCGTGAGGGCGTTCTGGTTGTCGTGACGACGGCAGAGGCAGGGAGGCAGACGTCTTCATGCGGCAGCCATTGCTGTCACCGTCACCATCGCTGGAGACGTG
>CM059306.1:1280000-1297500 GCA_030340665.1 Neosalanx taihuensis
AGCTTTACGAAAGAGCAGCGCTCCCTGATCATAATGACAGTATAGTCCCCAACATAGCGGGTTTATAGATTATAAAACTCACATCGAGTGAAACCAAACAAGTGCCAAAGAGAAGAACCACAAGCGCTTTCAGTTCTCCTGAGCCGCACAGCTGTGCTTCAGTATGCTGTTTCTTATCGCCGGATCATTCCTCCTCTTTCTTCTTTTCATCTACCTCTCTCTACCTCTTTTTTCTGCCACTTCTCCTTTCCACCATCACTCTCTCTCTCCGTCTCTCTCCCTCTCTCCCTCTCTCTTTTTCGCTCTCTCTCTCTCTCTCTCTCTCTCTCTCTCTCTCTGTCTTCAACTATCCAGCTACAGCATTGCCTGACCATATTTTCGTTCTTAGTGGGAGACCCTCACATTTTCAACTGGATGTTCCAAAAACGTTACCGGTTAAATGGCTTTTCCATTTGTTCGTTTTCTATGGAAGCGACCACGTTGATTTTGCTCTCTTCAAGACTGCTGTGTCAGAGGGGTACTTTGCCTAGGCGAGGGAGGAGGAGAGGAGGAGGAGAGGAGGGAGGAGAGGAGGAGGAGAGAAGGAGGAGAGGAGGAGGAGAGAAAGAGGAGGAGGAGAGGAAGAGGAGAGAAGGAGGAGGAGAGAAGGAGGAGAGGAGGAAGATGTGCTTCAGTTCTTGGCTGGCTAATGTGCCATTTGAATGTCTTCAGTACTTTTCTATGGTACAGAGGGTATTTCATTGTGTGATATGGTAACACAAAGACAAACACACACATACACATCGAACAGACCATGTTCAGACGCACAAACACACACACACACACACACACACACACACCTTGATTGTTTCGATCGTGCTGTTGAGGGTGTTTGATTGAAGTCATTTCTCAGTCTGCTGGTTGAAGCTCACTTCCTCCTGTCCACCTGTGTGTCTGTGGTCAGGCAGGCCTGATTTCAGCATTAGGAGGATTATTTTTTCTCACACCAGAAATAGACACTGGGGTTGGGGGGGGGGGGGGTGGACCTTGCTGGTTGCCATGGCAACGCAGCGTTGATGCCAGTTTGTAGTGGTGTGGCGCATTTCCTCCCTCTTCCTCTTGAATTCACACAAACACACACACACACACACACACACATCTGCAAGCATATTGCACTTCCCCTGTTTCCCTGCAGTCTGGATCCTCTGTTAGCTGGTCTTCAGTGGGATGGGGGTAGAGAGGGAGGGGGGGAGAGAGGGTGGGGGTAGAGAGGTAGGGGGTAGAGAGGGTGGAGGTAGAGAGGGTGGAGGTAGAGAGGGTGGAGGTAGAGAGGGGAGGGGGTAGAAAGGGTGGGGGGTAGAGAAGGTGGGGGTAGAGAAGGTGGGGGCAGAGAGGGAGGGGGTAGAAAAGGGTGGGGGTTAGAGAGGGTGGAGTAGAGAGGGTGGGGTAGAGAGGGTGGGGGTAGAGAGGGTGGAGGTAGAGAGGGTGGAGGTAGAGAGGGTGGAGGTAGAGAGGGAGGGGGGTAGAAAGGGTGGGGGTAGAGAGGGTGGGGGTAGAGAGGGGTGGAGGTAGAGAGGGTGGGGGTAGAGAGGGTGGAGGTAGAGAGGGTGGAGGTAGAGAGGGTGGGGGTAGAAAGGGTGGGGGTAGAGAGGGTGGAGGTAGAGAGGGTGGAGTAGAGAGGGTGGGGGTAGAGAGGGTGGGGGGTAGAGAGGGTGGGGGGGCAGATTGGTTAACAGGCTGGCAACAGGCTGATTAGAAAAACCTGAATTTGACATTTGACACAAGTTGTGTTAGATTTGCACGGTCCAAGCTTGCCAACACAGCTGACCAATGGGAGTGAGCCAGGCGAGTTCGCGACAGATTACATCACCCTGCTGTGACATCATCCAGTTATCCCTGTTCCCTGTCTGCAGCACAGGTCTGACCACATTCCAGGTGTTTTCCAGAAGGTGCCTGTCCTCGCCCCCCTCCTCGCCCCCCACCCCCCTCCCACGCTCCCCCCCCCCCCCCCCCCCCCCGCAGGTCAGACGCGTAATCTTAGATGAGATTACGAGAAGGAGAAGAAGACTAGGGAGCACAACACCGTGACGCCGCTCTAGGATGTCTGGTTGTCTGTGTTGCTCCAGGCCGCTCATCCACTGACTCTATTGCCCCCCCCCCCCCCCCCCCACAGGCCAGGTCCACCTGAGATCCAGAGGAGCTGAGGTAAGATCACACTCGCTGTTTCAGCCACCTTAAATAGGACGATGGACAAACTGTCTCTGTTATTATGTCAGAAACATTACATTGACATGGCTGTGCTTATTCAGTCTACATGGCTGTGCTTATTCAGTCTATATGGCTGTGCTTATTCAGTCTACATGGTTCTGCTTATTCAGTCTACACAATACTGCTTTTTTCTGCATGAAGTTTGGGCACCAGGCTCCCACGCTCAACTACCTCATTTGCATAGGAGCAAAGCTGCATAATAGTCTTTTCACATCAGGACAGCACACAGACACACAGGTCTGGTTTGTCAGTGGAGTAACAGTCCCAGAGATGCTTCAGTCTGTCCTCTCTAGGACTGTCACTTCCTCTGATCAAGAAGGGAAGGTCACTTCAACAAACGGTTCCATGCTCTCTTTCCTTGTCTCTCTATCTCTCTATCTCTCTATCTTTTTCTCTCTCTCACACACACACAGCACACACCTTCTGTCTCTCTCCTCTCTATCTCTCCCCTCTCTCTCTCTCTTCTCTCTCTCTCTCTCTCTCTCTCTCTCTCACACACACACACACCACACACACACTCAAACTCCCTCAAGCACCGCACACACCGCAGAGCCTCTGTGCCGAGCCCAAAGACGAAACAAATGTCCCAATGTGTCCATGTAGCGTGTGGAGGTCAGAGGCAGCCTCCCCCGCTCGCCCCGTCTCCCAGGTAAATCCTGGCTCCTGATGGGGGGAGATGTTCTGGAAGTTCTCTGAGCACGCACACTGCACCAGGACTGTTCTTTAAAAACCTGGATGACTGCAGTGTGTTTCTGCACCACTCTGCCCCCTGCTGGCATGTTGGCAGAAAACGAGCATTTTTAGAGGACGTTCTGGATGCAAAAAAAAGGAAATTCATTGTCATTCTGGGCGGATGGTCTTTAGATAACAGTTGTCAATAACCTTTTTATCTAACTTTATACTCACTCCTAATTAACTGGTACTCGTCAATAGCTGTGCGACCCCAATGTAAGGTCGTGTCATTGATTCTGAGAGGCTTGTGGGAGAAGCATTATGATCAGCATTGCAGGTATCTGTAGATTACTTTAAAGGGATTAACTCTAAAGATATTTCGGTTTAGGATTATAGAGGGCTGCAAGATAATGCAATATCTTCATGCAATGTTAGGCACTGGTAAATTAGGGATTAAAACAATGATACGCTATGTTAATCCGTTAGGAGTGTGATTTGAATTGCCACAGTGTTCTGTTGTGTTGTGTATGAATGAATGCTTTTGATGAAGTGCCTGGTGTTAATAGAAATAGTGATAGAAAAATCTAGTTTACTTGCAGCAAGTACAGAGACATTCCCCAAGTAGGGTGAAGTGCCTTGCCCAAGGACACAATGTCATGTTGGCACAGCCAGGGTTCAAACTGGGTACCTTCTGACTCTCTAACCCACCGCGTCACATGACAACTCCAGTTAGATTTCTTGATGTTGTACCTGCCATTGTTTTCCCTCATATTCAAAGCAGTACAGTTGTGTGTGTGTGTGTGTGTGTGTGTGTGTGTGTAATGACCTGTGCTGTGTGTGTGTTCTTTCCCCCAGGCTGTGTGCAGTGGGTGGGGCTCCTAGTGTGTGATGCATCATGGCTCCAGTACTGAGTGCCTTGTGGGGGCCGGAGGGGGCGGGCTCTGGGGTCGCCAGGGAGACGTCGCTCGGCAACGAGCAGCTGGTCTTGGTGGGAGCCCTGATGGTCATCTCTGCCATCGTGCTGCTTTCTGTGCTGCTGATGCTGTGTGCTGGCTGCCAAGGGTGAGGAGAGGGAAGCACACACACAGTCACACACACACACAATGCGAATAACAACAATTTGAAGGAAACTCACAGGCAGATTACCATGACAACTGTACACACACACTCACTCGCTCAAGCACTCAGAACTCCATACTTCTTCTGAATCCGTATCTACTTCTATTATATTATTATTATTATTATATCTACTATCGATGAGGACTAGCACCAAAGCACGTTGTCACCTCACCCCACCACAGGCTGTCTTAAAACTCTGTTTCTCCTCCTTTCTCCTTCTTCTCCTCTCTTGTCTTCAGGCAGAAGAAAGCAGCTCCTCACCAAGTGAATGGTGACCATGAGACCTTGATGAACGGGGTAAGTTAGAACCCAAGACCTTGTTGGAAAAACTCTCTGAGTTATCTATGGAACATTATGTATTGAATAAAATGCGTTACGCAATAGTAGTCACACCGTCATTGTGCTTAGAGAAAGCCTTGGATGGCAGGGAGGTGTGTGTGGTGTCTGTTTGATGTTCACAGATGTTTTGAGTCATGGAAGCAGAGAGAAGCAGGGTTATCTGTTGATGAGAGGCTGTGAGCATGTTGTAGCTGTCAAGGGCAGTTAGCACGCCGTGGCGGTGTGAGACAGGAGGGAGACGTCTTCATTTTACTCCGGGTTAAAGGTGAACGCCGCAACCAAATAGCCAATCAGGTTTCCTTTGTCCTCTTTGGGCTGAGGTGTAGAACATCATGTTGATGTGTTCAGCTGAATGACTTGTCTGCTGACTGATAATCTGTCGTTTTGCATGGCGTCTGGAGTAGCGCTTTATTAATGGTCGTGCCTGACGGGCTGTTAGCTTGATTTGTGGACACCAGCTGGGCTGTGATTCAGTCTCTCGGTGTGTGTGTGTGTGTCAGTGTTGTGTGTGTGTGTTGTGTGTGTGTGTGTGTGTCTTTGTCACTCATGAGGCTGCTGCATTAGCATCTATAATGACCACAGGGAGAGAGAGAGAGAGAGAGAGAGAGAGAGAGAGAGAGAGAGAGAGAGAGAGAGAGAGAGAGAAAGAGAGAGAGAGAGAGGAAGAAAATGACAGAGAGAGAGAGAGAGAATGACAGAGAGAGAAACAAAGAGAGGTCCACGTACACAACCTGTCTCACGCACGTACACACACACACATAGGCAGTTCTGTGGAAGAGCATTTGACTGCGAAGTGCAAAGTTGCCAGCTTAACTTCCCCTTTCCACACGCTCAAATGAACGCACACATTATACCATATGATAATGTTGAAGGTAGGCACAGGTGTGTATTTGCCTAGCATTGTTAAATGACCGGCCATAAATCAAATGTTTGTTAATGATAACGCAACAAAGAATACCAGGACTCCAGAATATGACCATGCCGGGAAGAGCCAGGCACGTTTAAACACCTCAAAATGGATTTGTAATAAAAGAAATATACACATATACACCATATACAGTATAAACACTGAAGAGATGATTGTCTCACAGATAAAGAGATGTTCTTTGATCGCTATACTGTCACGCCCAGTCAAAAGCAACAAGGGAATGACAGTTTACATCTGATGAAGTACCGAGCGAGGCGGGGAGGGGGGAGGGGGGAGGGGGGGGGTGTCATGCTGCCACGCTGGCTGAAGGAGGGATCACAAAGAGGAGGGGGCGGGCTGACATGCTGACCTGTGTCACTGGGTGACAGGGTGACAGGTTCAGTGGGGTTTGTGTCTGGGCGGGATGGTTTGAGTGGCGGGTGTTACCTGCTGTGGCCACTAGGGGGTGATGTGGAGCTGCTTCTCAGCAGGAACATCACTATGTGGTCTTCCTCCTCTCTCTACTTGAGAGCGTTTTTTTCTCTCTCTTTGTCTGTCTCTCTCTCCTTCCTTTATTAATATGAAATAATAGAAAAGGTATACCAAGGTGTGGAAAGATCGGTGACTGCCTCAATGTGTTTATTCTGTTGTTGTTCTTCTCAGGTGTCTGAGAAAGAGACAGTCAGCCAGTCTGTAGACAGCCCAGGGACTGACCTGGCGGTCAGTAGCTCTCATAATGGCCCTCTCACCTGCGCTACAGGTAAGAACCAGTTACTCCTGTTGATCTTTCAGGGTCTGTGTGCTTTGTGAAAATGCTCTCGATAGAAGATACCTGTTTTGGTATGAATGTCATCTGTCACCAAAAGGCAATTGACTGTGTCTTTCTTCACCCTAACCACACACACACACACACACACACACACACACATTGACACACACACACACACACACACATTCACACACACACACACACACACACACACACACACATTCACACACACACATTCTGCCTCCCTCACTTCCCTAAAGTGCTGACAGACACCCAGGACACGAGCCCCCACCCTTCTGAGGAGATGCTCTCCAGCCAATCAGAGCTCAGGTCATCCAAGTGCCCGCAGGACCGGGAGCTACCCAGCATTCCCCCCAACAGCGCCCTGGAGGGCATGATTGGCGGGTCTGCCGACGAACCCCCGGCCACAGGGGACGGGACCTACGAGGTGAGGATGTAGACAGCCGGTTCATTGGTCGATTTTCTTGGTGAGGGAGAGAAAGACGTGGAAATAACAGAAAAAACGGCAAAACCATCTTCCTTTCATGTTTTTATTAAACGTGTGATTGAGCGCTTGCTTTGATTGGTCCTCCAGGTGGTGAAAGAGGTGGTGTCTGCTTCCAGGGATGTGAGTGTGGAGGACTCGCTCTACGAGACGGTCAAAGAGCTGAAGGCCCCCCCTCCCTCTGCGTTCCTCAACGGTACCCCCCCTCACCACCTCCCGCCCTCCGCCCTCCCCAACGGCCTCAGCCCCGGGACCCCGGAGCGGGGCCCGCTGTGCGCCGGCGTGGAGTACGCCTCGGTGGACCTCAACAAGAAGAGCCGCTACAGCGCAGACCTGGAGGCCCGGAGGTCGGCCTCGCTGGCCTCCTCCGTGGCGAGGGGGGCGTCCTCGCCGGGGGAGGAGCCTGAGGAGGAGGAGGAGAGACCGCCACCAGTGCCGGATAAGGTGCTGGACGAGAACGAAAACCAGACGGGGGCGTTAGCACCCAGAGAGGGGCTGCCCCTGCCTAACGGAGAGGTGAGCGTGTGGGTGTGTGTTTGTTGACAAGGGGGTGGTGTGTGTCTCTGTGTGTTGTTATACGTACGCATTATGTATTGTTCACTTTTGTGGTCGTACTCACACCCCTTAGTGCTCGTGCGTGTCTGCGTGTGTACGGGCGCTCACGTTCCCTCACATCAACAAAGGACTGCAGATGACGCGGACGATGCCAAGCCGTCTTCTGAAATGGAATGACTTCCTGTCTGTGTGATCGGTCTGATCTAGCGATCCCCAGCGAAGGCATCAGGAGAAGTTATCTGGAGGAGGCAGAGAACAATGGAGAGAGAGACGCTCAATTCTGCTCAATTATGATTCGTCGTTAAGCCACCCCGCTCTTTCTCACAGGAATGAACGAGAGGGGGAGGGAGAGAGAGGGAGAGAGAGGGAGATGATGAAAGCTGCAGAGAGGAAAACAAAAGAGCGAGAGTACGCAGGGGGTGTGGAGGGGGGAAGAAAAGAGAGAGAGAGAGAGAGAGAGAGAGAAAGAGAGAGAGGGAGAGAAAGGGAGAGAGGGAGAGAAAGAGAGAGAGAGAGGGAGAGAGAGAGAGAGAGACAGAGAGAGAGAGAAAGAGAGAGAGGGAGAGAGAGGGTGAGCAGTAGCATACAAATGAAGCCATCTGTAGAGGAGAGAGGGAGCACAGGAGACAACTCTCATGTTTGGTGGCGTAGAGTTAGCGGTGCGATAACCACCCTGCCAGCAAGGTGCCACCCTCATGCAGGAACTCATCAGAGCACACACACACACACACACACACACACACATACGAACACATCACACACACCTCACCCACAGACACTTCAAGCACAAAACACAGCACACTCTCTGCCACAAACAGACATGTTCCTGGTGGTTTCATTGTGCATGGTTGGTGATGTCATGTCAGACGTGTGTGTCACTGTGTGTGTGTGTGTGTGTTAGTCTTCATGCCTGCTGAGAACCAGCTGCCCACCATCACTGTGACAGACCAGCGTTATGATGGATGGCATATGATAAACACACACACACACAGAGTCTGCATGTGTGAGGGGGATTCCCATGGTAGCTCCACAGTTCAAAACGCGTCTCTTTATTTTGTTCTACATGCTCCTGTGCTGTCCTCGATTTCTTGAGTCTCTCCAGGCAGACGTTATTTAACAGCGCCAGCCGATGCACGAGTGCTTCACATGAGAAACACAGAGACTGACCAAGACAGCGTCCAGCTCGAGGCCCTTGGGGGCCAGTCTCTGAGGCCCATGGGGGCCAGTCTCTGAGGCCCTTGGGGGCCAGTCTCTGAGGCCCATGGGGGCCAGTCTCTGAGGCCCTTGGGGGCCAGTCTCTGAGGCCCATGGAGGCCAGTCTCTGAGGCCCTTGGGGGCCAGTCTCTGAGGCCCATGGGGGCCAGTCTCTGAGGCCCTTGGGGGCCAGTCTCTGAGGCCCATGGAGGCCAGTCTCTGAGGCCCTTGGGGGCCAGTCTCTGAGCCCCTTGGGGGCCAGTCTCTGAGGCCCTTGGGGGCCAGTCTCTGAGGCCCTTGGGGGCCAGTCTCTGAGACAAACCTGCGATTTTTCACCTTTGTCAGACTGTCGAGTCACATGACGCGGAAGGGATGGGGTGTCGTTATTTCAGGAGGTTGTTTAGGTGTGTTTGAGGAGAGATGCCCCCCCCCCGACTCACACACAGCGGCCCCCGTCTGTCTGACTGACATCAATGTAGGCGCCATCGTGGGGTTTGAATTGGAGTTGATGAACAAATATTGTTGGCGACACGGTGAGCCTTGCTGGAGATGAGGTCACGAGCGCTCTCTGTGTATCCAAGCATGTCATCGGAGGAAATCCAATTAATGGCTTTGCTAATTAAAGGAACAAAAATGAATGCCCATCTGCTGGGGAAGACAACACGTTTGTCTAGAGGCGTCCATGTTAACTCGAGCTCTTAGATGGTGTCATGGAGACAGTGAAGGATGGTTGTGAAGGATGATGGTTTGGTGAATAGAGAAGAAAAAGATAATGGTGTTATGGTTTCCTGACGTTTGGTCATAAAGCATTAACTGTCATTTATATTTAATTAAAAGTCCTTTTTAAACAACATTCAGGGGGGGATATTATTGTTACTAGTAGTATTATAAACAGTATATGCAGCTTATCATGTAGACTTACACATACTTTTTTCTCTCTAAGAAATAAGATTATTTTGGTGGCAAATTTGCACTGTGTTGTCCTTCAGGGAACTTCCAAGGTTACTCTAACCTTCTAAGAATCAACCAATGATATGCGAGTCTTTAAAATACACGTAACGCTCAGAGGAACTGACTGATCCAATACTTTGGTGCCTGGCTTGTTGCTAAGTGCTGTCATATCTGCACATTAGCGGATTGATGTCTCTCCCGATCTATCACAAGAGCATCACTACACACCAACCATCCCTGACTGGTGATATTCAATCAGTTATTTGACATTTTAAATGAACGAGCTGTTCAAAATTACGTTGCATACGATATCAAGCTGTCGCCTCGTACTGTGCTGTGTTTTTTTACACGGAAAATAATCTTGTGTTACATTTGAAAGTGTATTTTATTTGTATTCTCTTGTTTGCAGGTGCACTCTCCCGTATCACCTTCACTGGATCTGGACAGAGTGTCCATGGAGAACGAGGTAAACTGACGTCTTCTACCATGACCTCACACTAAATAAAACCTACTTCAGCTATTTTAACATGTTTCTAACTTTAGCTGCATCATTTTAAAATGTTTCCACAGAGTAAAAAAAAATGGTTTAGGTATAGGTAGGCCTACTTTATTAATCCCAGATTCGAACACAGAACAGGAAATTGCGGCATAAATCGCTCCGTCCTCATGGCGTTCCAAACCGTTGATAGAATCCCGTACATCAAGATTATTTTAGCACAGAAAGCACAGTACTACACTTCTTTAAATCTGAGGAGGATCATTTAGAATTATGATAATTAATTTAAATAATAGTAATACACTGAATAACTTTCAAACCATCTGCTACACTGTATCATACATCACCCAGGGCCAAGGCTTTGATGTCGTAACAGTCTGAGTTACTGAATTAGTTGTAGTGTGCAAAAAAATAGTTCCAGCTGTAATACTAAATATTTCAAGGATGTATGGCATGAAATACTCATTTTTGCCGGTGTTGGCATATTTGCAAGGGCTTGTTATCGATTGTAATGATCTCTATCCTACAAATAGCACTTCATCCAAAAATGATTGCGATGTGGAACATATCCAGTATTCTTAGTTGTATGTCCTGGATTTACGCTGTGAAAGTATTTCTCGTTGGTTTTGAACCTATGAGTTACTAAACTCTTGCAAACACAAACGCTTTTTTTCCCCGAAACACACAGTGCAACCATAGGATAAGTATTAAGTATTGACTGAGAATCACTCCATGTGTCTCTCCAGCTGTACTCATCAGTGGACAAACAGTGTGGTGGAGAAGAGCCAGAAAATGACTACAGCAGCATTGGTGAGCTCAAAGACACGATCCCTGCCTCTTCCTCCAATCACCTCTACGCCACCGTCCGAGACCTCTACCCCCAGGATGAGGACCAGGCCCTTGGGGGGGCGCCCGCCCCGGACAGCTCTGACCCCGGGTACGAGACCATCCGCATCCCTAAGACTGGGGATGATGGGGAGGAATGCAGTGGAGGTGCCACCCTGGATCAGACCCCGGTGGAGCATGACTATGAGAATGTGGCTGAGATGGGTTTGAATAGGGAGACTTCTCGTCTCTGACTTCCCTCTCTTGTGTACTCTCTCTCTCTCTCTCTCTCCCTTTCTCTCTCTCTCTCTCTCTCTCTCTCTCATTCTCTCTTACTCTCTCCTCATTGGCTGCACGCAGAAAACAAAGCCAGTTCCGAAGTTACATTACAGACAGACACTGAGTTCTGCTGACTCTGGTACTTCCAGCTTTCTACCCAGAAGCCCTTGCTGCACCCAGTACCCATAATCCACTGGGAGACTGATTCAAAAAACAGAAGAACTATTGAACTATTGTTGCCCATAGAGGTAGAGGTTTGATCACAAACATCCAAATTCTACTCTTAATTCTCAGATCTATCACTATTCTCTGTTGAGTGTCATGTGTGTTAATGTGTGATTCACTAAGTAATATTTTAATTACAGAACATTTTCAAGGCTGTTTGCAATAGAGGCTCACATCCTCTTTAATATCAAAACAAGACATACTAGACCATGGTGTGAAATTCAACTCACCAAATTGATTAGTGACAGTTTCACAAAAGGTGTACAATTGCCTAGAGGAAGGCATGGTTGTTAAATTGCAGCTCCTTAGCCTACTAAAGTAGCATTGATACAGAAGGCAGTTGTAGTTTTGTCTGCCTATTTTCTTTGTCAGTGCCTTTGACTGACAGGCAACAACTAAAGTGCCATTGTTTCATTTTCCTGGACTGTTAAGTTTGTCACCTCCAGTCTGTTATGTCAGTTGATCTGATGCAGGTGTATTTACAGATGGCATGATTTTTGGTGGAACAATCTGTTGGTTCTGCCACTTCAGTGGTTTTTCATTAGGAAACTCTCCTAATATTGGTTTTGTGAATAACTAAAGGTTTGCTTTCACATCTCTTCCTAATGCAAAAAGGGCCAAGCAAAGTCAATCACAGAAGGACAAGCGGGGAACAGACAATGTTTGTGTGTTCACAACATAGTGTATTACCTTGGGGAACACCTAAACATTTAGCGAAAACATACAAGGATAAACATATCTGTAGATGTTTAACTATCTGTACTCCACATACCTTTGCACTTAAGTAGCTAAAGCAGCCGAACATGAAAATGTTTCATGTTTTGCTTCAAAGAAATAATTAAGTACATTTTATATTTATTGGTTGTTTGCATTGATTTTGAGTTAAACCTTCTGGGAGATTTCTGAACATCAACAGAGCAATTGTAAACAGGTGGCTGAGCGGTTAGGGAGTTGGGCTAGTAATCAGAAGGTTCCTGGTTTGCATCCCGGCTGTGCCAACATGATGTTGTGTCCTTGGGCAAGTCACTTCACCCTACTTTCTTCAGGGGGGAATGTCCCTGTACTGTGCTGTAAGTCACTCTGGATAAGAGAGTCTGCTAAATGACTACATGTAAACATGATAAGTAAAGGCACTATGAGGGATAAAGGTACGTATAAAGGCAGATAAAGTTAAATTTTAATGGACTTATGTGGTCTGATCATATGAACATACAATGTGCTTCCTCCTTTGTGATGTTCAACAGATTTGCAATCCTTTACAATATTTCCCTTAAAAGATCCATTAAGTGTTCAAAAAGGATTGTATTCTGTGATGAAAATGCAAAAACCTGTGTCAATTGTGCAGCTTCAAAAACAAAAAAGTATGACATTATAAATTCATCTTTATGAACTTGTAAATTTTTGTTGGGGGGGGGGTTGTCCTTTAGTTTTTCCTGACCACACCTTTAGGTACAGACACAGCCTATTCAACAGTAGGCCTCCTCAAGGAATTTAAAGCACAATTGTTTAAAGTAATGTTAAGGTACTGCAACTGCACTGCGCTTAGCAACAATATTACCCCCCCCCCCCCCCCCCAGTCCCCATTGTACAACAGAAAGTGTGTTTAGTTCATAATTAGCACTTAAAAATGAAAGCACATTAGTATCTTGTGCAGACGACATGCCAAATAAGGCTTAAATGTAGTTGCCGTTAACAGTAATATTCTAACGAGTTGTAACATGGTTATGTATGGATTTGTATGAGTTGTTTGGCTTCTTTGTACAGTACATTGTCCTGAATGGTATGGTAAAGTATTTTTGTAGTATGCTTGTGTTTGATAATGCTCAATACTGTTCAAAATGTACTTGTTTTAGGAAGGGAAATTATTGTATGATACATATCTATCATAAATTCATTTCTTTCTGTTTTTCAATTTGTACACAGTTATATTGCATTGGGTCAAAGTGTCATGTAAAAACGTATGAGGTCATATCCTCTCAAATGGTACATTGTCTTGGTACAGGCCTTTTGCAACTGAAAGGTTGGTACTTTATTTAAAGAACATTCATGTCTGAATATCGTCCTTTGGTGTTCATTTTCGTAAGTGGGTAGACCGTAATTGTAAAGAACTATTTAGCACTGTCTGCCGTTGAGAGAGAAATACATTTAAAACAATATTAGCATTTTACAAGCCCTCAGTTATCTGAATATTGTACATCACAGAACGCAAAGTGACTTCAAATCATCATTAGACATGCACGAGATTGTTGGCGGTACGTACAAGTCAAATCTATCTGACAGATATGACTTTCACAAAGGGTATTTAACGATATGAGATCTCATTAAATTGGCCAGGTATCGACCAAATAGCATTTAGGAATCCATGCATTACAGGTGTCATGGAAGAAAGCGTGTGCTTGTGTAGACCATGCATACGAGATCACACACGCGATCTATAGAGAGTAATAATCTAGGTGATTAACATATCCTTGTGCCCTGCATCTTATTACATGCAACCATCACTTACACATAATGGTTTTCCTGGAAACCGCCTTTAACAAACGATCTGTCCAAGGAAACACTTTAGTGCCAAATCTTACAATTAATGGTACCACGTTCACTCTAATGTTCACACACTCATAGTCTTTGGTGACACACACACTCACTCACACGCCAATGCAAGGTAGGGAAATGGTCCGTTATTGCCCCCTCCCCTCCAAAACAAGAGATTGTTTCTTTATAAACAGTGTCTTCATCGTAGGGTATTGCTTTCTTTCTGTGTGCACAACTATTCTGTCCGCCTTCCTGTGTATGCATGTAAATATTTTAAGAGCATAAATGGAGAATATTAAAAGATATATAACAAGGGTTCACATGTGATTTTCTATTTCTGAATGTGTTTTAAGCCTGGGAGAATGTGTTGCCTAACCATGTAGCCATTTGCCCAATGGCTGTTTTTTATTTATTCATGATCAGTTTTCAGTCTTAGTTTAACTATGGTTTTCTATTTCTGGATTCTAACTGCAAGGATCCATCGTAATGGATCAGTAATACATGAAACGGTTTGATTATTTAAATTGTGTTAGAAAAACACAAGCTGTCATTCTCTGTTGGCAACAATCTAATCAAAAATAAAATTGGATTATTACCAATAATCATAGCCTACATGATCAATATTATCTCTACACGTATATTTTGATTTGTAGCATATACAGTCTCTAGCAGTAAATCCATGAAATACAAATGAGTAGTGATGCCCCCCTGTCACAAAATTACATTATTATATAACCACACAGGTGAACTAAGTATGGACCGTAAGAAGACCAATGCAACATGGCTTCTCCTACTTAGGTCAATAACAAACACAGTGACCTGTTGCTGACCCAACAACTACCGGTCAGTTTTTTATTCCCCCCCCTAACTTTCTTCCATACCCCCCTATCTTTCTTCCATACACCCCCATACCCCCCCCCCCTCTCTCTCTCTCCTCTCTCCTGGTTCCCTCTCCTCCATCATTGCGTCATTGTTTTGAATCGCACTTCCCTCCGGCCTGCGTTGCTTCTCTGTTGGAGGGAAACCGACACAGAGACGGAGGAACGTCAGCTTAGTGTGTGTGTGTGTGTGTGTGTGTGTGTGTGTGTGTGTGCAGACATTATAATGTCTATGTGTGTGTGTGTGGAGGCGTGTGCTCTGTCGACCAATGGGAAGCTGGCGTCAGCCGCGAGACCGCACATGTTTACAGGCAGCATTCCGCCGGTAGAGGCAGCGGCTCGCGGAGAGCCGCACGCGGACTGGATTCACATGCTCGTGGATCCGGAGTGGCCGCACGCGACAGTGTCAGTGTCAGGTCGTTGTCTCGTGGGCGATGTGAGTTGGGTTTTCTTCCTCCATCAGTGACTGTTAACCGTGTCGTTAGTTTAGAGAAGAGAGTGACATGATCCGGTGTTTATTTGTGTTTAATTAGTGGAATAGTGTATAAACGTCATGGTCGGTCCGTGAAGCGCGAGCCGCACCGGGGTTTCCTTTAGTTCGGTGAGCTCGCGGGGAACAGTGAGGAAAACAAACAAGTCGAAGGAAGAAAGATCCGGTAACCGGTTGGATGAAGCGGTTGTTTAGCAAAAAAAACTAAAACGAATCGTTGGTATCTTTGCCCATTGCGTTTCCAACCTACGGTTTAGTTTCCTGATGTCGTGCACACCGAGCTGTTGTGGGTTGGCGTCGTTAACCGAGTATGTTGTCGCTTTCTAACATTTGGCACGAGCTGCTGGCACGCGCAGTCTTTCCTCTGCGGTCTCGTGTTTTTCTCTTCCTTATTTAAACCATCCGGGTTTCCTTCATTTGACGTTTGCAATCGTTTACCAGATCCGAATTTAACGCTTTCAAACCGGATTTTATCAGCATGCATACGAGGCGCGTGGTGAAGCGCTCCATCCTGGGCAGCCGCGTGTTTGCGCCCAGTGTGACGGCAGACGGGGTGCAGCTGAGCGGGGTGGTGCAGGCGGTGCTCTCCTCCTCCAGCGGGGCCCGGCGCTGCTGCACCGTCTACACGGTGCTCCTCCAGGACGGGAGCCTGAGAGAGTTCACCGAAGACGAGATTGCCGTGGGGTTCAACCAGACGACAGGGAAAGGACCGTTGAAGTCGAGCTTAAAGGTGTGTGTGTGTGTGTGTGTGTGTGTGTGTGTATGTGTATGGATGGATGGAGTGGAGCGGCGCGCGGCAGAGCGGTGTGTTTTTGTCGCGCGGTGTTTTGCAGCGTTTAACCGCTTCGTGCACAGAGACACTGAGCTGGTTACTGTGCTGCAGCTGCAGCTGCAGATCTAAACAAGCTTGACAATGTTATTGCAAAAGATGCAGCTACTGATGACCTGTTTTGCATGCCGAATGTCAAAAATGGGACTGATGATGTTTTTGAAAATAAATGGGCGACAAAGAGATGTGATGCATCCTTCTGACGCCTGCATGTTGATCTGACCTGGTGGGTGTGTTTCTCAAGCAAACAAACACTGCAGCATTCTGGACTGTTGATGTCATGATCTGCTCCAGTTGGATATTGCATATGCGATAGAGATTATTACCATATTCCCCCTTATTGACAATATGCTGTATTCAGCTAAAATGTATATTTTAAAACTGCTCATACCATTACCCGTGTTGATAGAGAACATTCTTTGCCCCTCGTTAATCCCCCTCCTCCTCCTTAATGTAGAGAAATGTTGATATAATAAATAGCATGTTAGTTGACAGTCTGCTTCTGGTTCCCAGACACATTGTAGTGTGGATGACCTAATTGCCTCCATTTCAAAGTTGTAGCTTGTCACATGGTTTCAGAAAAACAGGGGGGAAAGAGAGAGAGGAGGAGAGAGGGAGAGAGAGAAAGAGAGAGGAAGAGAGAGACGGAGAGAGAGAGAGAGGGAGAGAGAGAGGGAGAGTGAGGAGGAGAGAGAGGAGGAGAGGAGGAGAGAGGGAGAGAGAAAGCGGAGGAGAGAGAGAGACAGAGAGAGATAGAAAGAGAGAGAGAGGAAAGGCAGAGAGATAGAGAGAGGGCGCTGCTCTGTGGGGACAGAGCGGGGGTGCATCTAACTGGTTGGACAACAGCGGTCCTCGCCACAGTAGGGGGGGGGGGGGGGGGGGTGCCACAGTAGGGGGGGGGGGGGGGGGGGGGGCGGGGTGCTGCCACAGTAATCCTTCATGTCATCTTTGAACGGCATGTTAAAGCTGTCAGTCTCTGTCCCGCGTTACCGTGGCAGCATGGCTTCCTGGGGACATTCCAAAACATCTTCATTGTCCCACAAATCACCGCAAATATGAGTGACGTCACAGAATCCTCATCTTTGGAAGTCTCAGCGTTCGGTAAACAAGGCAACCAACACTCAAGGGGTGGGGGGAGGGAATATTATTTAGCAGGCGACATATCACAGCTGTGTCTAGATGGGGAGCACGGAATGGCAAGTGAGGAGACAAAGGGGAGGCGTGTAGTTGTGCAGAGCGATGTGAGCGTGTCATAGAGCGCCATGCTGTGTGTCATAACACGGTCCAGCATGCAGCGAGGCACCAGCACTCTGCTCAGGAGATGGACTGGCTCTTATTGACGACAACAACAACAACAACAACAGCAGCAGCAGCTCAGCTCTCACTGTAGATGCACTGCAATAACGTGAAACATGTCTGCAGGATGCTGCTCACCTTTTAAAGTTTTAAAAAGCGGGTTCAAAAGGGAAAGATTTGAGGAATGGTGTGTTTTGTGTGTGTGTGTGTCCATGCCCTTATGCGGGTATCTGTTGTCTAGTGTGTGTGGGTGCATGTGTGTGGTGTGTGTGTGTGATTGTGTGTGCGGTGTGTGTGTGTGATTGTGTGTGCGTGCGTGCGCTTATGCGGGTGTCTGTTGTCTAGTGTGTGTGGGCGCGTGTGTGCTGTGTGTGTGTGTGTGTGTGTGTGTG
>CM059306.1:1300000-1307500 GCA_030340665.1 Neosalanx taihuensis
TGCAACTTTGCATGAAACTGGGTCAACATATGGGGTATTTTCTATAATGTTTAGATCCAATCTTTTTGCTTTATCTGATATTACAATCTATAGGCCATCAATAATTGCACATGGCTTAAAGTATGCCATTGAACATTTATTCAGCGACCATATGTGAAATGCAGAGTCTTAATACGACGCTAAATTCAATATATGGCTGCATTCCGATATCCGAGTTGCGTCTGATTGCAAACCGTAGAGATGAAACGCAATCGACTCGCATTAAGTCTAGCGATTTATCTTTTTTATCGCATTTCTATCGCCTTGGCGTGGAGCACCAGTTTAAAAAGTGCTAACCTGGCGAGGATCTCTGACTGGGTCCGAAGATCAAAGCATGTTCCAATACACAAGACGCACCTTGAAGATGAACCATGAGCTCCATCCGCTAGCTAACATCTTCTTTATCACCTTCCCAACCTTTTGATTTGATGACATCAAGCCCTCTGAGGTAAGTAGGAGGATGTGTGCGGGGTAAACATTACATTTACACGCGTGTTTTATTGACGTATGCCTGAGGTTAACTCGCGGTCTTGATACAGCCACAGTCAACACGTGAGATATGACTGCGGTGTGGTTTAGGAGGGAAACATGTACAGCACGGTGTCTTTCTCATGGATGTTCAAAAACTCGTGTCGCCATGGTGATCTGGCTCAGGTCAACACAAACGACTCTCTTGAGGCCCAGCTTGACAGTAATTACATGTGAATACATGACAGCAAAGTGCTATCTAATGAAAAAAGGACGCACTTTCACCATTAAACGGGGGAAACACTAATCCATTGTGAAGTGTCGTCAGTTATCGAGCCACCATGAACATTTCTTCTGGAACTGGGACTTGATTGGATGAACAGTATTTGTCAGTCAACTTGTGATGTGATATTTTTATTTGTTGAGTCAATATTGATTCGACTTAATTTCCCCGAGTCTCATCTCATATCTCTCGTGAGATAAAGCCAAGAAAGATGTTTCATTTAGTACGAGGCCCTTGCATTTGACTATGGATAGAATTTACATTTAATAATGATTCCGGAATGGTCTATCGACTCATCCGAACAGCTGTGCACGAGTTAAGCTTGTTACCTTCGCCTCAAGGATGAGTTGCTATTAATCCTCAAAATCCACCGAATCTCCTAGATGATATCATTTGTTGAGCATTATATTATCTTCTCCAAATGGTGGCCACTGCTGTAGGGCTGTAGGTTGGGACTGCCTCCAAGGAACCATCAGTACCTTCTGAAGGTCCCTCAACAGTCTTGTGTTAGATAATTGTGTTACCATCCACTCACATTTAAATCCAGTCACGAATACAAAGGCTTTCAGAACTGCTGTAGCATGTTAGCTCAAAAAGATTGCATTATCATGTGGAGTATTATACTAGTGCCTGTATCTCTCTAACCCATGTTCAATCCTGTTTTATATTTTCTCAGTTTGACAAATATAAAGTTGAATCTGACTGGAAATGAGGGCAGGAAGCCTGTGTCTTTGTATCGTGTGGATGCCCTTGAACATTCAAAGAAAATCCTGTAAAGGGAGAAAGCATTTGTTTGTGCATCTTCCATTGTCATTCCAGATTTAATTGGACAGAACTTTTCGAAGGGCAGGATCGGCCATGTTGTTGAGTATTTTTGCCATCATTTTGTACATAAACTTCACATCCTGTTAGCATTAAATACAATTTAAAGGTTTGACAAGTAAAATTAAATCAGTGAAAATATCTGTTGGCATTGCAGAACATTGCTACTGAACAAATGCAGTGATTGGCTGGGCTTCTTGTTAGTCCACCTACCTCTTAGCAGTATTCAGGCTGTATGTTCATGTGTTTTGAGGTTTGATGGCCTTGAAGGGATTTTTGTGGGATATTTAAGATTGAATTTAGATTTTATGGCTGAGTGGTTAGGGCGTCGGACTAGTGATCAGAAGGTCGCAAGTTTGATTCCCAGCTAAGGCAACATGACGTTGTGTCCTTGGGCAAGACCCTTCACCCTACTTGCCTCAGGGGAGGAAATGTCCCTGTACTTGCTGTAAGTCGCTCTGGATAAGAGTGTCTGGCTAAAATGACTAAATATAAATGAATCCTTTCTAGCTTGGGCCAAAATTGCTAGTTTTGCAAAAGGTACCGATCCTATCTTCAAGAACGCCTTGTCAAAGACATTCATGGGCTTTTCTTCTGGATACATTCGCTTCACATCCAGGCTGATAAATGAACTAGGTTCATTCGTATAGTACAAGTACCAAAATCTGGTTCACGTTCTCATTGTGGTGTTCTAGTGTAGCCTCAGTAGTGACCTCTGGATCTGGGCCTGCCTTGAGATCAAGATCCATTAGTCCATCCTGTCACACCTGTGACCAATCAGCCCTGTTGCTTTGGGGGGGCGGGGGGGGGCGGCAGTATAGTTTATCTGTAGCTAATGGACATTGGAGTGAAAAAACATAGGATGAATAATGGGTACCGGGAGGGAGGGAGGGAGGGAGGGAGGGAGGGATAAGAGAAAGACGCCGAGTGGCGAAAGAGAGAAAAGAGGGCATTTTGGAAGGGTAGTAGAAGAAGAAAGAAGGAAACAGAAGGAGTAAAAAAAAAAAAAAAATCTTGAGATTGGAGAATGGGCTCCCTGGAGGTCTATGACTTTGAGGTTCCTGCTTCCACTTTCAAAGTTCTCTTGTTCGCTCCTGTGATTTCCCAGAAAGACCGGGGTCATTTTAGCAGCCTGCAGTAATCCAGACCCCTGGGGATTTCCACCTCAGCAGGAACTTGTGCCACAAACTCCTTTCAATTAGTGGAGGAAAAAAAAACAAAAGAAATCATGAAAAACACACGCATTGTCCAGACCTTAGTGGGAGTTTGTGGATGGAATTTCAACCTCTTGTCAGCTATTCTTTAGCTCGTTATTATATCTGTTTACAGCACCAACACAAGAGCATTCGGTTGAATCTTGCTCCAAAATCAATACCCACTAGATTATGTGATGCTTGACCTATGATTGCCCCTACACTGAGGGCAATTCCTTGAGAAAACAGTGGATGAAATATATACATAAGATATATTAGTAGGGCTACTCTCTCAACATATGGAGGAGTAGGATTTAATCTACTATTTGTTTATTTCATAACCACTTAGAGCAGCTTGCTCAGTCGCTCTATCATGTGTGGCTGATGAACGTCCAGTTTGAACCAGTTGAAATCTTTTTTTTAAGGTTCTACTGTTTATTCCCATTGCAGGAAACTGCTTATTGAAACGAGAGCTGGCAAGTCCTCTGGTGGAAATGAAAGGGTCTGAATTTGATAAATGGCTTTTTGGAAAGTAATTGCAAGCAGGGGATGAGTATAGTTGAAGGGGGGAAAGAAGGGAAGAAGATTTCTTTATTTTAAGTTTTCAACAAGAACCGTAACTGATCATCATGCTCAAGGTTTAGGGTTTGGAGTTCCTTAAGACACCATTTTCAAATGCTGATGCTGATGTCTTTGGTCTTCAGTCTTGACTTGTAAAAAGTGTCCAGACTTAAATAAGGAAAGTGTTGATTTCGGGGGGAAGGAGGGGGGGCGGGGGGGACTGTGATCAATCGATGGCATTTCTTTACCTCAGGCTGCTAATTCATCCAGGTTTGTGTTTGTGCAGCTTGTGTGAAGCAGTAAGTGATCTCAGTGCTGAGCGACGTGTCGTAGTAATTCAGCCCAGAACAGTGGCCAATCAGCAGACATGGAACAGACCTGACACGTGGCTGTGTGATGTTATCAATAAAGAGTCCCTTCTCCTTTCTGCATAGAGGAAGTAAGAGAAAAGGGGATTGTGGGATACTGTGAAATGTGTTTGGAGGAGAGGAGTCTAGTGGATGAGTGGTGAGGGGTTGTCGTGATCAGTCCCTGGTTCGAACACCGGCTGTGCCAACATGATGTTGTGTCCTTGGGGCAAGGCACTTCACCCTACTTGCCTCAGGGGGGGGAATGTCCCTGTACTGTGCTGTAAGTCTCTCTGGGTAAGAGCGTCTGCTGAATGACCACATGTAGTAAACTGTGCTTCTAGGAACTGTACTTCTAGGAACATAATGACAGTGGGAGAAAGGAAGTTTAGAAAACATGTGACCACCATCTGGAAGCTTCTCTCTGTTCCTTTCTCGCTCTCTCTTTCTTTTTTTAGCTTTGCTGTGTCAAGGTCTAGAGGCTTTCCAGCCAGGCCGCAACTTTCACCAACTTCCCTCTCTTCCCTACCCCCCCCATCCCGCCCCCCCCTCTCTAAATTGCTGTTTTTCTCTGGACATGGGCAGTTTAAACAGTTAAGTAGTAGTAGCAGGGATTGCTAAAAATATATGGAGTAAACAGAATTGCATTTGTCTTAAATAGTGTTGAATAATGTTTCTCTTGTGTAAGACAGCTGTTAAAGGGGTAATGCTCGGGGTATTTCACATGGTATTTCACATGGTATTTCACCATGGATCAGAATATGTCAACTTTATCTCAACTCTGTAGAAGCAGCCTGTTGGAAATGTGGATTAGGACTTTAATCTGGGTGTTCTGACAGTGTCTGATTCAGGAGACCCAGTGGCAACCTGCCAAAGAACCCCCCCCCCCCTCCTCCCCCTTCATTCTAGAACAATAGTCATTCCAGCAGGCATTCTAGAACCTTCCGACCTCGCATGTCTAGCCAGCTGAGCGCAAGAATAAAAAAATCACCCTGGAGAGCTGCAGACTCGACCCCATGTCTAGGAATTTATATGCAAATTGCTAATTTCATTAAAATGTGTTGAGTGTTTGCGAGTGAGCAAAAGAGAGAGGGCGCTTTTTCAACTCTGGATTATAGCAGTCAGGACTCCATCCAATCATCTTTGATCCACTGTGAACCCATTGGCTGTAGCACGTCCCCTGCTTACCACACACGTTAGGTCTGTGTATCATTTATCTGGACCTTCCTGGCTCAACCATCGATCTGTTTTCCCTCCTAAGCTGTGGAGAAAGGAAGTCATCTGCTCGTTAAACATTGGAGTATTGGAATATGTTTAATTGATTGGATTTCTATAACCGCGGTAATACCTTGGGAAATTGTTATCGCAATTACCAAGGCGGTGAACGCATAGAAAATTGACTTGCTGCACCAGACATTCATTTTGAAGCCATCAGCAAAAAGATTGATTTACATTCATTAATATAATAAATAACAGTAGAGTGTTGCATCTACAGAATTTTTATGGAGTTTTTATGACTCTCAGGTGAGCAGTAGCAGACTGGTCGGACAGGTTTGGAAGGTGACAGATCCATAAATCCATAAAGGAATCAATCCATGCGCCTCAAAGTCCTTCCTGGTTTGGCTGTGTAGATCGTTGCTGTCCTGTGAGATCCTCTTATGGTTCATCATGTCCTCGTCCCTCATCTTCAATGTTATTGGAGCTGGCCTGAATCTCTCACTCACCAGGACTCACTGTTTACGCTCTGTGATGCCCTCAGGCTACATCTCTCTAATCCATAACCTACTATCTAGCAGAGGCACATGCACTCACACACACACACACACACACACACATCTACAGTTATAGGACTAATTGACCGATAAGTAAGGCTGTGCAATCTTTGATTTTATTGACAGATGAACTTTTGTGTTTTTCCGCAGATTAAGCAGTGTATATTGACTGTGACCTGTGTGTGTGTGTGTGTGTGTGTCACACTGACAACACAATGAGCTCACTAATGAGCAGACATGAGTATACTGACATGTCTTTGTTAAAAGGACTTTTTGGGGGATTCCTCCTTCCTGTTAGGATGTGTGAGCTGCTCTTCATGTTCTACATGTAGTCATTTATCAGATGCTCTTATCCAGAGCGACTTACAGCAAGTACAGGGACATTCCCCCCTGAGGCAGGTAGGGTGAAGTGCCTTGCCCAAGGACACAACTGCATCAGCAAACCTTCTGATTACTAGCCTGATTCCCTAACCACTTAGCCACCTGACTGATTAAAAAAAAAGGATCAACTCCCATGCAGAAGGTTTTCGTAGTGTCTAATTACACTGAAGACATCTTTTTTTTGGTTCAGAGATATTAGACTTTTTGATCCCTGTCAGATCTGACTGCCTTAATGAATTACAACAGAGATGTACTAATTAAGAGGGGGAGAGAGGGACACTGTCTAAAGGGGTGGGAGGAGGAGGAGGAGGAGGAAGAGGAGGAGAGAATAGAGGAAGTCTTTTTAAGCGGTGTTTTCCAGTTAATGCCATCAGAATGTCCTTCTGAAAGTCCCCCGCATTGCTGCTTGTTTCACTGTTCCAGTTTTCATCACGTCGCTCATCTCTTGTCCTGGTCATGCAAAGTGATGCCAATATATTTGATCTAAAACAACCAGTATGGAGGTATTCTAAGAAATGTACCCATGACAACTGCTGGAGTTTGAAGGCTTTCGTTTCTCTTCTAGGCTCCTGAAAGTCACTGTTCATCTGAGGAGAAATACCAGTAAACAGATGGATTCAAGATGACTTTCAGGAATAGTTTCCCTCCATCATTTCAAATGAAAAGGATGGATTCATACCTTCCTGTTTATCCTCTGGCCTCAGGGAATAGAACACCTCCACCTGCCAGAAGAACAGGATGTGTGTACTTCTATGCATCACTGTTTACCTTTGCAATGATACAGTATTTGTGGGCAGCAACATTCAGATATCAATTTCATGCAGTAGAGTACAAAACCTACGCAGATATAAAGCTGTTACCGTGACGTTATTCTACCCTCAGGTACCTGAAATGTCTCCATAGTTAGGGGAGTCAGATGGCTCAACGGGTTAAGGCGTTGGCCTCATGAACGGAAGGTTGTGAGATCGAGCCCCGGCTGTGGCTACATGACTTTGTGTCCTTGGGCAAGGCACTTCACCCTACTTGTCTCAGGGAGAATGTCCCTGTACTTACTGTAAGTCGCTTTGGATAAAAGCGTCTGCTAAATGAGTAAATGTAAATTTAGTTACTGTAAACTTTGACCTTGGTGGTTGTTTTCATGCATCCATATTTAGACACGCATGACATCTGTTTAATCGACTTCAAAACACAACAAGACGCTGCTGCTGTAACTGCCAATTAGCAGTTTTTTTTTTTTTTTTTGCGATTGTACCAGACAGAACAATCAGACAGGTTCTCTGGAGACGGTGGCAGAACTAAGTTATTACCCTTAGAACAGGGCGTCGGCGGTGAGCTTGTTTGGTGTTGAAGAACACCAACATCTGCAAGTGCTTCAGCCAGGAGCTCCAACTAAGTAGAAATGTGTTCAATATGAGTGAATAGCTCACTAGATATATAGGCTGCTGTAGAACTTCTGCTGATGCAGCCTTATCATGTTACAAGTACCATCTAATTCAATAAACATTTGATACTGTGTATCATGAAGGTTACTGTCCCCACAGCCCATGTGTTAGCATGCGTACCTTCTGGAAGAACAGATGTGTCAATGATCCTCAAAGACACAGAGGACTTAGTGATGCGTTCAGCCAGGCAGC
>CM059306.1:1312500-1335000 GCA_030340665.1 Neosalanx taihuensis
ATGTCATGTTTTGGAGTGTTAGGTTCAGTCCTCATACGAACACACACACACACACACACACACATTATCTGGCTATCTTCCTTAGTATGGATGGAGAGAACCATGGACATTGATCTGAGAGGAGCTTGATTGTGAGGTGGTGGTGAGTGTGGAGTGTGTGTGAGGTGTGGAGTGTGTGTGAGTGTGTGTGAGTGTTGTGAGTGTGTGTGAGTGTGTGAGGTGTGTGAGTGTGTGTGAGGGGTGTGAGGTGTGTGTGAGTGTGTGTGAGGTGTGTGAGTGTGTGTGAGGTGTGTGTGAGGTGTGTGAGGTGTGTGAGTGTGTGTGAGTGTGTGTGAGGTGTGTGAGTGTGTGTGAGGTGTGTGAGTGTGTGAGTGTGTGTGAGTGTGTGTGAGGTGTGTGAGTGTGTGTTTACCAGTTGACCACATAAAGGTCGTTATGATGCTTGTTATGCCTCTGCCTTTGTTCCCAGAAGCCCTCGTTCAGCCCCGCCCCCTCGTTCAGCCCCGCCCCCTCATTCAGCCCCGCCCCCACAGAAACACGCGCATGCACACAAACACCGTCACACAGTCGTACACAACCACCGACTCAGATACACACGAGAACACTGGACACATTTAGTGACACGGCACGGTGTTGATGGAACGCCACTTCCAGGGAGGGGAGGGGGCCTCAGAAGGGGAGGGGGGCTCAGAGGGGAGAGGGCTCGGGGGAGGGGGCTCAGAGGGGAGGGGGGCTCAGAGGGGAGGGGGGCTCAGAGGGGGAGGGGGGCTCAGAGAGGGGAGGGGGGCTCAGAGGGGAGGGGGCTCTGGGGGAGGGGGCTCGGGGAGGGGAGGGGGGCTCAGAGGGGAGGGGGGCTCAGAGGGGAGGGGGGCTCAGGGAGGGGGGGCTCAGAGGGGAGGGGGCTCTGGGGGAGGGGGCTCGGGGAGGGGAGGGGGCTCAGAGGGGAGGGGGCTCGGGGAGGGGGCTCGGGGAGGGGGCTCGGGGAGGGGGCTCAGAGGGGAGGGGGGCTCAGAGGGGAGGGGGGCTCAGAGGGGAGGGGGGGCTCAGAGGGGGAGGGGGCTCAGAGGGGAGGGGGCTCGGGGAGGGGGCTCGGGGAGGGGAGGGGGCTCAGAGGGGAGGGGGGGCTCAGAGGGGAGGGGGCTCAGGAGGGGGGGCTCAGAGGGAGGGGCTCGGGGAGGGGGCTCGGGGAGGGAGGGGGGCTCAGAGGGGAGGGGGCTCAGGAGGGGAGGGGGCTCAGGAGGAGGGGAGGGGGCTCAGAGGGGAGGGGGGCTCAGGAGGGGAGGGGGGCTCAGAGGAGGAGGGGGGCTCAGAGGGAGGGCAGGGAGGGGGCTCAGAGGGGAGGGGGCCTCGGGAGGGGGCTCAGGGAGGGGGGCTCAGAGGGAGGGGGCTCGGGGAGGGGCGGCTCGGGGGGGAGGGAGGGGGGCTCAGAGGGGAGGGGGCTCAGGGAGGGGAGGGGGCTCAGAGGGGAGGGGGGCTCAGAGGGGAGGGGGGCTCAGAGGGAGGGGGCTCAGAGGGGAGGGGGGCTCAGAGGGGAGGGGGGCTCAGAGGGGAGGGGGCTCAGAGGGGAGGGGGCTCGGGGAGGGGGCTTCGGGGAGGGGGCTCAGAGGGGAGGGGGCTCAGAGGGGAGGGGGCTCAGAGGGAGGGGGCTTCGGGGGAGGGGAGGGGGCTCAGAGGGGAGGGGGGCTCAGAGGGGAGGGGGGCTCAGGGAGGGGGGCTCAGAGGGAGGGGGCCTTTCGGGGAGGGGGCTCGGGGAGGGGAGGGGGCTCAGGGAGGGGAGGGGGGCTCAGAGGGGAGGGGGCTCAGGGAGGGGAGGGGGCTCGGGGAGGGGGGGCTCAGGGAGGGGAGGGGGGCTCAGTGAACTCCCAGCACTCATAAACAGCATCAGTTTAGAGGAAGCCCATCACAGCTACGCAGAGTTAGCCAGGAGCTGAGTGACTGACTGAGGGAGGGAGGAGGGGAACACTGAGTAACCCTCCCCCTCACCCTCCCCCTCCTCCTCTCTTCCTCCTGAAGCAGCGCACCTCTTTCATCCCTTCATCTTTCCACCATAACCTTTAGCTCTTTATCAAGCTTTCCACAATCTCCCTCTCCCTGTCTGTCTGTCTGTCTGTCTGTCTCTGTTTTTCTCTCTCTCTCCCTCTCCCTGTCTGTGTGTCTGTCTCTCTCTGTGTCTCTCTCTCTCTCATCCACCTGAGAGACATATTTGTGTGCGCTTGTTTGTGTCCTGCAGGTTGAAAAACAACCTAAGTGGGAACTCAAGCCACCTATAGTATGAATCTGGGGCAGGAGAAGCTGTGTGTGTGTGCGTGTGTGCGTGTGTGCGTGTGTGTGTGTGTGTAAGATGACGTATCTATAGGTGCGTTTTTAAAGGTATATGAAGTGAAGGGTTGATGCCTGGTTCTCTCCCCTGGTGCCTCAGGGTGAACGCTGACTTGAGCTCATCGCCCCGGGGGAAGAACCAATGAATATCAGGCTTTCTCTCTCTCTCTCTCTCTCTCTCTCTCTCTCTCTCTCTCTCACTCACTCTCTCTCTCTCTCTCTCTCTCTCTCTCTCACTCACTCTCTCTCACTCTCTCTCTCTCTCTCTCTCTCTCTCTTTCATCATAACAGATCCCCCCCCCCCCCCTCGTACCCAGTCCACTTTCTCACAGCCTACTGTTTGTTGCTCCAACATCTAAAGCAGTGTGGCGAAGATTAACAAAGAAAACCTTCTCTCGTAAACATCTAGAATGTTCTTCTGACCTCATCCATTTTTCCATTCAGTTTTTTTTATTTTCTTTTTCTTTTTTCACCCCAGAAGTACAGAGAAAGGGCTTCCAAATCCATGGACTTGTCTTGCTAAGGCTTAGCGGTGTTTATTTGTGTTGGACTTCCTCTCGCTCTCACCATCTCTCACACGTGTGCCCGGAGCTCTGAGGCAACAGATCACATTTCAGAGGAAGTCAGACCTTCTCCTACACGCGTGTTCTTTTACTGAAACACTCAGACTTTAGATACTAACATGTCAGGACTTTGGTGTGACTGTGTCTGCATGCAAGAGACGACCAGCTGAACGGGAGCGTCTTGAGCTGCGTCTTGAGCTGCGTCTTGAGCTGCGTCTTGAGCTGCGTCTTGAGCTGCGTCTTGAGCTGCGTCTTGAGCTGCGTCTTGCTCTGGTTGAACGCAGGATCTAGGTCAAAGGGCATGCAGGTCCAGGAAGTGTGGAAATGGGTTAGTTCTGCGGGGGGAACCTCCCTGAGTCAGACCAGTCTGCAGCAGAGATACAGGGAGAGAACACTCATGATAGAGGGAGAGGGGATGGGGGGAGGGAGGGAGGGACGGAACCATGGGGGAGATTCTAGCTAGAGACAGAATGAGAGAGAGATAAAGGGAGAGAGGGGAGAGAGAGAGACAGGCTGTCCCGTACACTAAAAATAGCGTTGCTCCAGACAGCACAGCCTCAGTGGAGCAGTGTTATTGTGTGTGTGTGTGTGTGTGTGTGTGTGTGTGTGTGTGTGTGTTTTGAGGTGGCTCAGCGGTTACGGTGTTGGGCTCATGATCAGAAGGTCATGAACTTGATTCCCGGCTGTGGCTACATGATGTTGTGTCCTGTGTGTACTGTAATACCAGTGTGTGTGTGTGTGTGTGTGTGTGTGTGTGTGTGTGTGTGTGTGTGTGTGTGTGTGTGTGTGTGTGTGTGTGTGTGTGTGTGTGTGTGTGTGTGTGTGTGTGTGTGTGTGTGAGGGAGGGAGGGAGACTGTGATTGGGGTAGAAGCCTCCACCCTCTTTCTCCTGACCGCCAGTAACCAAGACCACACCCCATTTTCACAGACCACACCCCCCTCTCACAGACCACACCCCCCTCTCACAGACCACACCCCCCCCCCTCACAGACCACACCTCTCTCTCACAGACCACACCCCCCTCTCACAGACCACACCTCTCTCTCACAGACCACACCCCCCTCTCACAGACCACACCTCTCTCTCACTTGTCTGACTGACTCAGTGCTTGCCTGTCTGTCTGCCTATTGCAGGAAATTCTGTCTGCCCAACTTCCTGTCTGTCTGTCTGCTCATGTCCAGGAAGTAGGAAAGAAAGACAAACAGAACACCCAGAGCCAGCGAGGGGCTGCTCACCGTGGCAACAGGGAGGTCAGGGTCAGCTATTGCTGTGGGCAGACTCCAGTTAAAACAACAGTGGGAGCTTTCAGTCAAATACTCCTTTTTACCACCCCCCCACCCCCAGCCCCTACAGCCAGCCCCCACTCCCCCCCCTCCCAATACTAGCATTGATTCATTTTTTTTTTAAGTATCTTAAACAGAATGAAGCTGCTTGAGCCAAAGTCATTTGGGTGAATGATTGTCCAGTTTTGAAGGGTCTGTTTAGAGATGTGCTTCAGTTCTCCTGTGGGTCATTCCCCTTCCACCTAGCCATGCCCACAACCTGAAGGATCTCTTCAGAAGTGCTGCCATGTCCCAGATATAGATGAGGTGACTAGGCCAGCTGGCCAAATGCTTAGCGAGATGGGAAATCATAGAGAGGCATCTTGGAAAAATGTGTGTGTGTGTGTCGGCCGCAGGAGTACGCTTGGACCAATCTGGTGGGCTTCAGACGAACGTTGTGGCGCCTTGACAACAGTATCAGCGTCCGTGAGTCCATGTATGAAACAGCATGTTGTTTACAAGATCGTTCATCTCGGTGCTTTTATAGTCCCCTCTCCCCCCTCCCACTGTCCCCCCTCCCACTGTCCCCCCTCCCACTCTCCCCTCTCCAGTCTCCCCCCACCCTCCCAGTCTCCCCCTCTCCAGCTTGTTATCTATCCAGGCAGCAGACACTCTCCCTGGGGCGATGGCCAGCCAGAGACACACTCCCAAACAACCGTCAGAGTTTCATATTACTAACGGGACCTGGAGGATTGATGGAGCACTCTTTTTCCCTCCTCCCGCCAGGGCACCCCCCCCTCTCTCTTTCTCTCTCTCTCCCTCTCTCTCTCTCTCCCTCTCTCTCTCCCTCTCTCTCTCTCTCTGTCCCTCACTTTCTCTCTCCCTCTCTCTCTTTCCCTCCCTCTCTCTCTCTCTCTCTTTCCCTCCCTCCCTCTCTCTCTCTCTCTTTCTCTCTCTCTCTCCCTCTCTCTCTCTCTCTCTCTCTCCCTCTCTCTCTCTCCCTCTCTCCCTCTCTCTCTCTCTCTCTCTCTCTCTCTCACATCTACTGGACACTCCTAACACACTAGGCGTGAACTTTATAGGAGCGTGCATCGCACAAAGGGGACTGCATGCTGTACAGTGCACGCGCCCACGCACACACGCACACACACACACACACACACACACACAGTACATTAGACACGCTGGCCTCGGCCGGAAAACAGAGAAATGTGATGTTGAAGGATCTCACAGGAAATTGAACAGAGACACATGAGCGAATAGCTTTTAACAGCCTTTGTTATCAAACGCTCGCTCCCTCTGTGGAAACCAGAAATGAGGATCGGATCTGCGCTGTAGTTCAGGAACACTGTGTCACTGACCACGTTTCTCATGAACAGTGTCTGCGTATTGGTGTGTGCGTGTGTCTTTGTGTGTGTGTGTGTGTGTCTGTGTGTGTGTGAGAGTCTTTATTTAAAGAGTCTGGGTAATGTCCTTCATGCATGCTAGCCACATGTGATATGTAGAGAACTTTGGTGTGTGTGTGTGTGTGTGTGTGTGTGTGTGTGTGTGTGTGTGTGTGTGTGTGTGTGTGTGTGTGTGTGTGTGTGTCACCCCAAACCACAGCACTGGCTTCAGTGTGTCCTGGCAGGCCCCGCCTGTCACCTTCACCGGCAACGCTGTCAGTACACACACACACATCCACACACACACGTTCACACACACACACACACACGCTGTGAAACTGATGCCCTTGTGTGTGTGTGTTGTCGTCTCTCCCCAGGCCTCCCCCTCCCACAGTGGGACACAGGGCTTTGGAGAGCAGAGGTCCCACACCATCGCTGTCCTCTCCTCTCCCCCAGAGCCACTGGCTCCCTCAGGTAGGAGCCTGGCCCTCCTCCCCCTCTCCTCACCCTCTCTCCCCCCCCACACACCCCTCCTCCCCTCTCCTCTCCTCACCCCTCCTCCCCCTCTCCTCTCCCCCCAGAGCCACTGGCTCCCTCAGGTAGGAGCCTGGCCCTCCTCCCCCTCTCCTCACCCTCTCCCCCCCACACACACCCCTCCTCACCCCCTCACCCCTCCTCACCTCCTCACCCCCCCTCCTCCCCTCACCCCTCCTCACCCCCTCACCCCTCCTCACCCCCCTCCTCACCCCCCTCCTCCCCTCACCCCTCCTCACCCCCCTCCTCCCCTCACCCCTCTTACGCCTCCTCTCAAGGGATCAGGGCTAAGGACTACACCTAGGTTCTGTATATTTACTGATGGCATGGATGGCAAGTGGAGTCTTTGTGTTTGTCCCTAACCCCCCCCCTCTCCTCCTCCCAGCCGGAAGTCCCGCAGTGAAGGGAAGAAGTGTCGCAAGGTGTACGGTATGGAGAACAGGGACATGTGGTGCACTGCCTGCCGCTGGAAGAAAGCCTGCCAGAGATTCACAGACTGAGCGCCCCCTGACACCCCCCTGAGGGTGCCACCCCGCCCCCCTGACACCCCCCTGAGGGTGCCACCCCACCCCCCTGACACCCCCCGAGGGTGCCCCCCCTCCCCTCCCCCTCCAACCTGCCGCCACAGAAGCCAGAGGCGGGGGGAGGGGGGGGGGTTTCAACGCATGCACCACCTGTCCAAGACCCCCCGACCCGATCCAGGACGTCCTCCTTCCTCTGGCCCCGCCCTCTTGCGTCCACCTCTTCCAGTCTCGCCGCCTGGGAGAGCCAATGGGGCGAGAGATAGACCCCTCCTTCCTTTGTGTGATTCCTATAAGCCGTCTCAAACTCACACCGGGGGGGGGGGGGGGGGGCACAGCTGTGCAGCTCTGAAGAAACACGTTAAGGACTTTTTCTATGTCTGACTTTGTCATGTTGTCTCTCTTTCTATGTTTTGTAAGGCTCTGGTTCGATCAGAGCACCAGCCCAAACTCCCCCCCCCCACCCCCCACCCGCTGTTTTCCTGTTTGATCAAAACAAAAATGGCCTCTTCCAGCTTCTCCTTTGGAGTTGAACGATGATTTTCAAAACGGGAGGAGAGGCGTGCTTTTTCCTCATCCTCTCCTCGCTGTCATCAGGACTTCTGGAAACATCCGCACCATAAGAGAGCCCAGATCTGTGTTCTCCTCAACCCCTCCTGCCCTCTCTGAGGGACAGCAGTAGAGCTGAAGGTGTTGGGTCAGAGTGTGTGGGGGTGTGTGTAGGGGTCCAGAGATTTGATAGAGGATCGATTGAGTTGAAGGAGAAATGCAACAAACAAACAAAAAAATAAAAGAAAGAAGAAAAGAAAGAAAGTATTTGGAAGTCAGCAAACTAGTGGACTGACCTCGCCAGCACCTCGCCACCGCCGACCACGACAACACAAGGACATCGTCCCTAACGATCCGACACACACACACACGACTGGAGCGCTTTTCTATTGCAATTTTATATCTGTTTTACTCTGCAAAATCGTGTTTTTTTGGAGGAAAATGAAGCAAGGCAGTCTAAACCAGCAGCTGAACTCACTCCAGGGTTATCCACATCAACCACTCTGTCAATGAGCTGGTACTTATTATGTCACCACATTATATCAACTTACGACCAAAAAGCTTTTTTTCTCTCTCCGTATGTTATGAAGTATATTGACTATTTTTTATGGTGTCTTCTAAATCAGTGTGTATATCTCCTCTCTTAATGTTCTTTGAATGTTTTTCCGTTGCTTGGCGACTTCCACAGTTCATGGATGCTCGACTCCCCCCAGCACTTCACCACACCTCCCCCCAGCACTTCACCACACCTCCCCCCAGCACTTCACCACACCTCCCCCCAGCACTTCACCACACCTCCACCCAGCTGACCTGCGAGAAACAACTCACTTAGGGTGTTACAGAGCGAGGATTGGCTAGATGGATCTCTCCGGCTCCCGCCCCTCTTTTTTCTCTAGTCATCCTGATTGGCTGGTCTGGGACACATAAAGCTCACTTCAAAGTCAACAGGTTTACGGATGAACCATGACCCCCAACGGTGCTGTGTTCTGATTGGACAACAGTCATGCCTTGCTAACGAGGTGAACTAAGGAATCACAGCAGTTGTGTTACTGATGTGTGTATCTGCAACTATCAATACACTGCATGCTCCTGACAGCCAGCCTCACTCGCTTTAGCCTCTGTGTGATACACTCCAATTAAGGCACTTAGTATAATCACATTTCAGTCCGTTCAGTGCAACAGCAGCTTATGAACTCACTCGCAAACTCCACTCTGATCGACTGAGCGGTTTATTATGAACCCCAAATGATGGACATCCTCTGTTTCACTCTGTCACTCCTATCGAGTCTCCTTTTTCTGTTCATCTAAGCGATATGTAGTTCAGTTTTTGCGCGTCAAAACGATATATTTTCCGCTTATTTGGGATGTTTTGACTTCGTGGGCCACCTGTTGAAGAAAGAGAGGTTAGAGTTCAGTGCAGAAGACTGAGATGCAAGAATGAATCGTCGAGCCGTTTTCTTTTTCCTGGTTCGACGTTTTGAACACGGCCAGTTCAGTCGTAGACGGAAAAATCAGAATTGTGTTATTTCGGTTATTACTTCTGTGAGAAAAAAAAAACATTCTTTAGAATATTCTCAAAAATGTACTGCCATTTTGTGAACACGTTGTTGTAGACAAAAGCTATATATACTTAAAGAAAAGAAAAAAACATGTTTTACATTTAAGTGAGAGATGAAAAATGGATTTGGCTGTTATCGTTGTTTTATACTTAAGACCTATAATTTGTTGTGTTTTCATGTTCTGCTGAAAGAAATATCCTTGTAACAGTGGCAACTATACAGGCAAACTGTCCTGTTGATCTAAGACAAGCCTGTTATGCTTTGTACACATCAGTTAATGTTCCTCATTCACTGCACCATGGGCTCACTCTGATTGGCTGAACTGAACCATTCTCTCCTAGTTCTGTCCAGCACAGTTTAACGAGTCTCATCTTATTTGAGCTTGATTGACAGGTCTCTGGGCCTATAGTAAGAGCCCCTGGTGCAGGTGGGTGGGACATACCTGGTGTTTGGTGCTCAACCCCAGTCCTCTCTGCCTTGGTGCTACAACAACCAATCAGAAGGCTGTGCCTGTATCGGAGGACCTGTCGAGGGTCGACCTCGTCCAGGTCAAGGGTCGTCTGGGGTCCGTAGATCCAATGTCGTGTCAAAACAAACAAAAATGACGTTGGGGAAAATAACCAAGCAGCCAACTTCGTCAACTGTAGGTTTTTTTTTTTCGTTGTGTTCTTCGGGTGGAGATAGTGACGAGAAACACACTCTGTCACCCTCTCTGCCCTTGTGGTGCTGTTTGGTGTTTACATTGCCCCCCCACCACCCTCCTCCACCCCATTGGTGCGTCTAGTATCATTGCAGCTAGAGCTAGCAATACTAATGTTTTATCCAGAAACAACATCTAAGTAGCTCCTTCCCTCCTGCTGGACACTGGAAAGACCCAACAAGCAACTCAGCTTAGGTAGCTAGGTGGGACCAAGGTTGAAGCTCATCTTCACGGTCGATTGCCAGTTCCGACTTTTCGGTTCTAGAACTTTCCAGGCTCTGCTTCAACCAATGAGGCATAAGGTTCACAGCCACTGCTGCGGTCTTTTCAGATCAACACTGAACACACCAGTGTTAGAAACAGCAGGAGCTTCGCAAAGGGTTTGTTTCTGGATCAGACTAATCACCGAATGGTGCTGCACAATTTAATGGCGGGGGGGGGGAAGGAGGTGTTAACTAGCTAAACCTCTGATGTTATTTCACCAAACAAGTTTTTTCTGACACGGTTAGCATTATGTACACACTGTTTAACACTGTAGAACATGAAAATAAAAACACCTTCAGCAAAGTCAATTCAAAGGTTTCCAGAAGACCGTTTCGGTAGATTTTTTATATAAATGACCAATTCTGTCCTGTTTTTACTTGGCTTCTGCAAATGATTTTTCTCTCTGTAAATTAATTTCAGGCCGTGCTTTCATTCAAATGTGAGGCAAGTTTAAGGGGTCTTTGTCAGGGAAAGGCATCAGGCTGTTATACAGGATATTAGAGTAAATGTTGTTCAACTCTATTGAAGAACAATCCTCGACAAAGCTACACCTAGCCAGAAGTTACTTCAGAAATAAAACAAATGTCATTTCAAGAGTTTTCTGCTGGTTGTCAAAGTCAGACTTCTATAATGGCGTCCCTCCATGTTTAAGTGGTAGAAATCAGCAAGAACCAGGGGGGCAAGGGGGGGGGGGGGGGGGGGGGGCAGGGGGGGGCTTTAATCAAAGAGCACCCATGGGCGATCCCCTCCCCGGAGTGAGTGATGTGAATATATATGAGGCTGGGTAGTCGACAGCGCTAGCTGACCACATCTTTTGTTGCCTCATTTTTACGTCAGCCATCAAGGACTCGGGATTTATAAGCCGCGTAAAACCAAGACAGGCTTTTCATACAAGCCAAAACACTGACGAGGGTGAATTACTGGGCCTCCCAACACACACACACCCACACAGCTTTCACACACATTCATGCCTGAACACACACATACACGCTTCATTCTTTTCCAGTTCACACACACACACTATTTTGACATCCATATAAGTGCTTCAATATGACGGTGTTGGACTGTTGTGATTATATACAGTTGTTCACTAATTCAATATTTTCTCTCCATAACAGCAGACTATGAGGTTTATACACATTATACGCACATAGTATAATAATTAATTCCTACATGGTACCTATCAGAACAATATATACAAGTTACAAAGTATAACATCTATATACTGTCAATATATCTAACTCAAGCTACCACATATAAGCAATGACGTACAATACCGGTGTATAGTTATCCTTATATTCGTAACAGAACCTTCAGTGTTTTCTCTGAAATACCACAGCACAATAGACAGCAGGTGGGCTTAGAACAGTGTGTGTGTGTGTGTGTGTGTGTGTGTGTGTGTGTGTGTGTGTGTGTGTGTGTGTGTGTGTGTGTGTGTGTGTGTGTGTGTGTGTGTGTGTGTGTGTGCAGGAGCATAATTAGACTTTCATTCTGTATCCCTGCACACTCACAGTACATGGGCTTGTCATGTTGAAAAGTTAACTGATAGGGTCACAGAGTTCGCTCTGTAAATAAGGAGAGAGAAGATCAAAAAGATACAGTCAAGAAATAAGCTAATGGTAAAAAACACATGAAACAGCAGTTTATTACAACCTAGACCTGCTTATTTTAGCCCTGAAGCAGGTTGAGATGCAGGACTTTTTTATGTTTTTCCTTCTTCCCTCTTTTTATTATTATTTTTTATTTTTCTTTATGCTTCTGTCTTTTGAGGTGAGATGTTTTCCGTTTTATCAAACATGGTTTCCCTTCCCCTCGAAGGTGTTCTTTTAGAGAGAAAACTATTCTGACAGGTGACAAATGTTTTTTGTTGACATGTTTTGAAAAGCAGTGCCGTATCTTTGAACTAAGAGTGTGTGATCCACAGGATGATCCTCTTTAGAAGTGCTAAATTACCCACGCTGAGAATACAAGGTGACTTGACAATAGACTGTTGCCTGACAATTTCACTCCTGGTTAAATTGAGGTTTAGAGCTATTTGCTATTTTAAAAGCAACATATCACATACTCTCAGTAAAACAAAACCTCTATTTCTTCGTTATTCTGTTATTTGTAATAAAACGACAACAGGTATTGTAGTGGCCATAACAACTTCCTGGACCTGTCAAACTTATCCTCTCTCTGTTGCCGTGTGTATCACCATGACGACCATGTAACCTCAAGAACGCAATGACTGTCTTTAGTGGATTTTATACTCTTTAAAACAGGCCTTCTGTATTCCCTATAGGGTTAATTGATCTTTACTGACTTTGTATTAATGCATGTGCATGCAGAATATCCTTTATACAGATGTCTTGTGTTGTGGAAAAGATGGTTGCAGACAGATTTGCAACAGGCTTTGGAAAAACAAGTCCCTATTGTTAACGAGTCATGGCAGTGACCATCTTAAAGAGATCCTATACGGACTTGTGGAGTGACGAGCAATAGCCATGTGCTCTGCCTGCTAAAACAGGCTCTCCACTTCTCCCTCTCATATTGAACTTAATGAGATTAATACAACAGCTAGATTCTCCTGTGATTTTATGCGACAAACTATGATTGATTTAAAGGATTGTTAAATCACGTTAGTCAATAGGGACACGCTTAGTGGATACTCCACGTTGGACAGATGCTCCATGTTGGAGAGCTACACCATGTTGGAGATACTCCACATCACGACTTCTATAAGATCTGACTCCTGTCTGCTTGTCTGTCTCCTCAGAGTGTTTCTTAACGTTTGGAAGATTTTTTTACGTGATCGTTTGTGTTTGTACAGACAGGACAGCATTAGGACCTGGATTTGAGAGCCATGCTTGGAAAGCATTCATAAAGTGACATTATGGGTTATAAGCTGTGGGCTACATGTTGTGAATGAGGAGGGCTGGACTGTATTTTGTTCTAGCAGTGAGAGTTTCATTGACAAATCCTTTCAACTCAGACAAGTTCCATGATATCAGGATGAACACTATGATGCAGAGGAAAAAAGTTTTTATGTTGACCTATAGGGGGCTGGTCAAACTCATTTAAGTACTAAGTCTGTATGTAGGCTAAGAGCCTGTAGTATCTAGCTGGTCAGTGCACCATAAGCAGCTGATAATGTGGCCAGGGCTTATCCTGTTTCTAAACAATGGACCATAAGATCTGAGCAACATGCTGGTCATCAGTTCAGGCTGATGAGGTCAGAGAGCGGTGTGTGTGTGAGAATGACCGCCTGTGGTACGTCCCATCTGCTCTGTGCTGCATTCACACCTAGTGTGTGTGTGTGTGTGCGCGTGTTAGTGTGTGTATGTGGGTGTGTGTGTGAGAGATAGATTTCTCTGTGGATGTGGGTGTGTTTGTGTTTGCGCTGTGTTAGTCACAAATACGCCCCCACTCTAGGGGTCAGAACCAGCCATGCCATTATTTGTTTACATCGTCCACCTTGGTTCATCCCCTGCTGGCCCATATGTTGGGCAGAGCCACAGGCCTGGAAGGGAGGATCTCTCTCTCTCTCTGCCTCTTAATCTCCATGCCAGGGCGCCAGGGAGCTGTTGTGGTGTTAGAACACAGCCTGTCTAATGTTCTGTTCAGACGCAGAGCTTACGCTCCTGATGTGACTGACGCATTATAAGCCTGCCGGTGTTTAATAGCGATGCAATGTGTCTAGCAATGCAACGGCAGCTTTGCAAATGCGCCCGCAGAGTACTTATCTGGCCAACCCACACGCTGAGCTCTCGTCTGTTTGTCTCCCCCGTGAGATGCAGTACTATGTCGACAGGGCAGGATGGAGAGACCGTGGAGAGACAACAGGTTTTCTGCGTCGTCCCCCCCCCCCCCCCCCTTGAAAAGAGCTTCAGTTAGAACAGAGCCTGATCAATGAATCTAAGCAAAGCTAAGTAGGTAGAGAAGATTGAATAATGCATGAGAGATGGAGAACACACACTGTCCCTGGGTTGTCTGTGTAGAGGCCTAGGGGTTCAGAAAAAAGAGACCATCTGTTTTGTCTGACATTGATACGAATCAATGCTGTCGGAAAAAAATCTATAGCTTTCCATTGTTCAATTCTTTAAAACTCTTCATGGAGCCACAGGTGGCATCCACTGTCTCTCATTCTCCCTCCTTCCCTCTCTCCCTCTCTCCCTCGCTCCCTCTGTCCCTCTCTCCCTCCTTCCCTCTCTCCCTCTTTCCCTCCTTCCCTCTCTCTCTCTCTCTCTCCCTCTCTCCCTCGCTCCCTCCTTCCCTCTCTCCCTCTCTCTCTCTCTCCCTCTCTCCCCCTTCCCTCTCTCCCTCTCTCCCTCTCTCCCTCGCTCCCTCTGTCCCTCTCTCCCTCCTTCCCTCTCTCCCTCTTTCCCTCCTTCCCTCTCTCTCTCCCTCTCTCCCTCGCTCCCTCCTTCCCTCTCTCCCTCTCTCTCTCTCTCCCTCTCTCCCCCTTCCCTCTCTCCCTCTCTCCCTCTCTCCCTCGCTCCCTCTGTCCCTCTCTCCCTCCTTCCCTCTCTCCCTCTTTCCCTCCTTCCCTCTCTCTCTCTCTCTCTCCCTCTCTCCCTCGCTCCCTCCTTCCCTCTCTCCCTCTCTCTCTCTCTCTCTCCCTCTCTCCCTCGCTCCCTCGCTCCCTCTCGCTCTCTCTGCCACTAATTCATTTTGAACAAAGCCCCATTACAAGTGCAATATAATCTGTCTCGTGCATGGATAAGTGAATGTGGTTGTGAACATGAGCAGGAGGGTTCTTTTGGATAACATGGCTCACTGACAGAACAGACACAGAGGGATAGAGAGGGGGGGGGGGGGGGGGCACAGACTACAGACCAGCCTCCTCAATTCTAGAATTATGGAACTACAGTACCAGAGACTGGACCAAATGTCCGAAAATCACTACGTTCAACAGTGTTGTCAAACAACTAGTGGATGCCAAAGAGGGAAGCCTGAAGTGTGTGTGTGTGTGTGTGTGTGTGTGTGTGTGTGTGTGTGTGTGTGTGTGTGTGTGTGTGTGTGTGTGTGTGTGTGTGTGTGTGTGTGTGTGAGAGAGACATCATTAGTTCATAGCTGCCCTGCCCTCATTTCCAGACATCTAAATCTCAGATGGCAGCCATAGCCCCCGGTGGTGGTCTACTTCTGACCAATGCCCTGATTCTGGGTAGGAGTACACTGAATAGAGAGTCAAGTGGTTGAGTGGTGAGGGAATCAGACTGATAATCAGAAGGTTGCGAGTTCAAATCCTGGCTGTGCCAGCATGATGTTGTGTCCTTGGGCAAGGCATTTCACCCTATTTGCCTTGGGGGAATGTCTCAGTATTTGCTGTATGTTGCTCTGGAAAAGAGTGTCTGCTAAATGAATAGGAAATAGATTGAGAAAAAGTCAGACTTTCATGTATATTTTCTCATCTATCTGAGGAACTGAATGTTAAAATCTGTAAACACACACACACACACAGTTTATAACACAATGGGGGTTTTGTAATTTATATAAATAGGGCACAGCAATTAAAGTTAGCACTTGCTAAATGTATTATCACGTTTTACAAACTGTATACTCTATAGCACCAACAAACTATGTTTCTGTTTTGTCTGAAGTCAAGTATCTAAAGGATATCTCTGTGTGAAGGGATCATATTGACTGTTAACTCAACAAAATACAGTTTATACTTCTGTGAGTAGAAAACTGCCATTGTTAATTGTGTGAAGGTGATTGTGGACGGTGCTTTTTAGGGTACAACTGTTGTTTTGATGTAAATACCTTCTGTGTTACTTCAAAAGTTCTTGACAGAACACGATACTAAACGAGAATAAAAAGATACTTTTTTTGGCCAGCTGTTTACAAACTGTTGTGCACGTCTGAAATTCTTGTTTTTCGTTGTGATCGACACATTCTTCCAAAAGTAAAAAAAAGGCTTAAAGTAAGAAAGCATTAAGTAAAAGGTTAACTTAGCGCTCTGCTGAGACATGTAGAGAAATAGTCAAGTAAATAGTCTTCTTATCTCGACTTAACATTCCATGCAGTGTAAGTCTCATATTATCTGAGCTTGATTGACAGGTCTCTGGGCCTGTGTTACGAGCCCCTGGTGCAGGTGGGTGGGACATAGTGTGTCATCATGCTAAACCACACCCTCTCTCACCGTGCTTCAGGTGATGATCAATACTGCTGCATACGCAGAGGTTCATCCGCCATGATAATTTCTCACTCACCAGTAGGTTCCTTATGAGCCAGCATGACCGGACTGATTGGGAGTCACGCTGAGTGGTTAAGGTGTCTGACTAGTGATCAGAAGGTTGTTAGTTAGATTCCCGGCTGTGTCAACGTGATGTTGTGTCCTTGGGCAAGGCACTTCATCCTAATTGCCTCAGGGGGGGAATGTCCCTGTACTGTGCTGTAAATTGCTCTGGATAAGGGTGTCTGATAAATAACTACAAGTACATGGACGTTTTTAAACATGTCTGCCCTCTTGTGCCCATGTGAGGTAACTACATGAGAAGGGACACAAAATCAGGTCTTTTCTTTCTAACGCTCCTTTCTCTCTCCTACACACTCTCACACAAATAGCATGACAATATGATCAACTTTTTTCAATCTTTATCATCCTTAATACAGTTTATTAGGCGTGAACAGTTGCAGCTCATGACACAACCATGAATAATTTGCTTTAAAATAGACTGGGATCGTTTAACAAATATACACTTCACAATAAGTTAACCTTACCCGTCTACAGGAACTGACCGTGTCGAGGAAAACACTTGAAGCATTCAAGTCAAGGATTACCTCCAGAGAGGAGATAAGGCAATCTAATAACACATATCTGCCCCATAACAACACTATGAATCGCCTCTTTATACGAGTCTTCGTGTGGAATACGTGGAATGTAATACACTTGATATGTGGGCTGCTTTGTGTGGAAACTGTCCTAGAACAAGCCTGTTAGAACCCTCAGCTTGATCAGGACCCTCGTGATCAACACTGAGGAACCCGGGTGCAGCGTTCTGCGGACTCCCACCCACCCTAAACACACCCGCAATTCCTGGAATTCAAAAGGCCTCTGTTACTGTCTCTTAAAGTGGCCATGATAGCATCTTCCACAGGACTGTCACCCCAGTGATTGATCAGTATGGATGGTTAAAACAACATAGAATACTGGATCATTTTAACACCAGATTCCAGTCATATCAAACCATCCTGACTATGAGAAATACAATGTGACAACATTTGGCTTTATGTCACAGGATAGCAGGACTAAGAGACTCCCTGCTTAAAAAAATAATAGATGTAAAATCAAACAAAAGAGGTATTTGACCCAATTTTCGTCGCCCAGACAACGCTTTCCAACTGAAATGAGGTTATCTCACAAGAATCTTCCAGAACAGTGTCTAGTCTTTGTCTTGGGTTTTATCTCACAAGCCCCTGAAATACAGAACATCAGGGGTTTCATTAAGGGGAAAACCAAGGCAGTGTGTGTGTGTGTGTGTGTGTGTGTGTGTATTTTAGCAGATAACACAATGACATGGAGGGGGGAAAAAAGAAGATAAATTGTGTAGAATAAGGACATGATGTTTCACTGTTCTACCGACTAATTGTATTTGTCTCAAGTGACTTTTGTCTTGATGCAATTCACTAAGACGGATATAGAGATGTTTAATCATCCAATCACAATAAAGGGAAATCCTTTTTTATTATATTTTTTTTTACTCATTTTGGAACGATTTGGTTCATTCTGTGAAAAGTAAATGATCTTTTGATTCAAAAGCTTTATGCCTGGATCCTTTACTCACTAGGGGGTGTTCAACAACAGGGAACGGCTAAATTAGCAGGCTAACTGAAGACAGTTGATGAACCTCATTACTACTGAATCAAAGGTGTAATCTGGGTTATTTGTGGTGTCTAGCAGCAGAGGATAATTGTTGCCCATGAGTCTATTATATTTATAAGAAGTACCTTTAAATCTTTGGCTGTGGTGAACAGCTAAATGCGATGCTATAATTAATTTATGATAAGCAATATACATACATTCTGTGTCATGTGTGAACTATTGATTGACTCCAATCAATAGTTTCAAACAATAAAACAACAGTCACAATACATTAAGTATTAATCTAGTTTATATAAGGAAAATTGCACATTCTTCAGAGAAAGTAAACATGACATGGATTTTTTTTTTTTTTTCGAATCCAAAGAATAGCAAAACAACAGAATAGCAAAATAACATCCAGTGACTTTGTGCATGCTATCTTTACAGAGCAGTCTCTGTGTGGGTGGAAGCCTGCAGTACACACTATCAACATCTCAGTGACCAGCCACACAAACAGCTGACATGTAGATGACTAATATCTAAGGTTAAGGCTGGCCCTTTACATGTACAGTAGCCATACAGTTGAACAGATCTGGGATCAGCAGATGAAAGGCTTCATAATATGCCGGCGGAAAGCAGAACTGACCCAGGATCAGCATTAAGCAGTGGGCTATATGTTCAGCCTTGGCATCGATGTAATGGGATGAGAAATGAGTGTAATATATTGGATCAGTGGGTTAAAGTGATCTAGGTGATTAATTATGCTAAATTCAATGCCCGCCTGCCACCCCCCCCACCCCCCACGCCAAGAGCAGTTCTGATCAATCCCAAATCAACCTAACTTGATGTCCACATCTCCCACATCAGTTGATGCAGAAGCGCTACTGAACGCTGTTAGAACTCAACATCTATTGATTTCTTTCATCGCCTGCATCAACTGCTCAGTGGAGGTATTGATGGGCGGAGCTAAACACCTTAAAGCAAGTAGCATATTGCAGATCAAATAGATTTACTAAACAGATACATTCCAGTGCAAAACGACTAGCACGTTTTCAGTTGGCATCTAAACACAGTACAGACTACTTGTCCATTAAAACATGAGTAGTTCTGTACAAGAAAAAAAACACTAACACTTAAATCAACCAATCAGATGTTATGATCTGAAAAAGAAGGCTAGTGTAGATTAGACATATTAAGATTAATTAAAAAAAAATTACTTTTAATGTTAGGACACTGATTATTTGGTGTAGCCTGTTTCTATCACAGTCTTTAATGGTCTGTTACGTAGGAAAGTTCTAAATAGTACTTCAACTGATTCATCATGTAAACTCATTTATCCAATCTGATCCAGATTTAGGGGTTCATCAAATGGGCATTTTTTGGGGGGGAAAATACCGAAACAAACAGAAGTATGTTTGGCTGTTAGGGTGTGCTGTTAATGTACTGGAGGAGTCAAGGCAGAGAGAGAGGATAAAAGGATTTGGAAGAAGGAGGACAGCCTGAGGTCAGAGAGGGAGGGGGGGTGGGGCTCATGAACACAGGCCAATAGGTCAAGGGTCATAGGGAGGGGTGGTGGTCAGGGAGCAGAGGGTGGTCTCAGTGGAGCTGTCCGTCCTGAATGGGGGAGGCCTCCGGCTGGGTCACCACAGGGTCAGAGGTCGACGTGGCTTTTCCCTCCTCCTCCTCCTCAATGTCACCCTGAGACACTGTTGGACTCATCTTGGTCTGGGGGACAGAACAGGGTTGGGGGGGGGGGGGGGGGGGGGGGACGTTAATACACTTTTGATCAAATATTTACATTTACATTCATTCATTTAATTAATTCATTTATTTATTCATATATTTGCCAGAAGAAATCATCCGAGGCCTGATCAATGTTATGGATCTAGACGAGTGTTTATTGTAAAGCTATAAAACTGGCAGTGATGCTAAATCACTGATTCAATTAAATAAACTATTGATCCCCGAAGGGCAAAAATTCTTGGGCCTCGTCGACAACATTAGACAGTCATATATACGTTTATGAAATCATTTTTTGGATCGCATACAAGTTCTCAAAGTAAAGCGTTCATATTTCAACATATTTCTAACATTACATATATACATTTTGCTCCAATCTCAGTTAAGATTTCACTCACTCTCCTCTTTTACCTTTAAGGTGTCCACTTTCTCCTCAAACGACTTGAAGGTGGGCGTGTTCCTGAAAGAGGAAGTGACAAGGGAGGGTCAAATCACCAGGGAGACGGACGTCACCATGGTAACAGGCAGGGGCCTCCCCTCCCCCGGTCTACAGTAAAGGAGGCTGAGTGGTGAGAGCGGTGGGCTGGCTGGGGCGAGGGGGGCGGGGCAGGTTATCTGATGCTTGTGCTGGTGTGTAAGATGAAGGTGACTCTGTTCCCGTGTTCCCCTGTTCCTCTGTGTTCTACCCTCCCTGCTCGGAGAACATGTAGCAGGATGTTCTGGGCAGGATGAGCGGGAATAAGGACTGCAGCCGGGAACTCATCCCGTAATGCACTTCCTGTGAAGTGCCACTTCCTGTGACTGTGACATTTAACAGGAGGCTTAAAAATCAATCTTTAAGAGCACCTCATCAACCTTTGTTTTAACCGGAAAACCCATCTGGACAATGTGAGAGAGAGAGAGAGATAGAGAGAGAGAGAGAGAGAGAGAGAGAGAGAGAGAGAGAGAGAGGGAGAGAGAGAGAGAGAGAGAGACATACCTCATAACCGGCATGCTAGCAGAGTGCTGTAGGGAGCGTATACTATCCGACAGCATTAAAGAACAGGATAAATGGGGTTAGCATAGGTAGCTAGCAGCCAGTATTACTGAGGACAGACCAGGAGTCAGCAACCCTGGTCCTAAGGAGGAACTGTCCTGAAGTTTCCCTGCCCCAGCACACCTGATTCTAATGAAGGGTCGTTATCAAGCTCTGTGGAAGCCTCATAATTACCCTCCATTAGAATCAGGTGTGCTAAAGCAGGGAAACATCTAAAATCTTCAGGACAGTGCCTCCCTAGGACCAGGGTTGCTGACCCCTGAGATAGACAGAAAGACAAACACACACACTCCCGTCTTCATCTCTTCCTTAAGCCACAAGTGATAAATATGAAAGATCCCACATTCATCATCAATTGATTTTTAACGAACAACTTTAATCTACTACAACCATGATGTTCCTGACGTTTAAAGTCCATCTTGTGGTTTATGGGAGGGTCACTCTGGGAGAGTTTAGAGACAGTTCTCTTCAGGACAACCCCGAGAGAAAAAGAGAGATCAGAGAGAAGCGGCCTAAAGAATCCAGAGTCAGAGAGAGATCAGTCATGATCATCCTGATAAGAACCCAGGAACACATGGATGAACATAAACAGATAAACATGCATGACACGCTTCTGAAACTACCACGCTACATACAAAAACCATGCAGCTTCGAACAGACATGAGCTGTGAAGGCAGCTGTCTATGTCTCAAGCCGTGTCCTTTGACGAGGTGTGTGAGTTTAGAGGTTGGGGTGAAAAAACGGCATCAATCAATACCTAGTTGTGTCCAGCTGGTCTGATACTGGTACACAGCAGAAGCAACGCACCCTCGTGTTAGAGTGGCAAGTGATTTAAACACCTCTGTCAGTATTTCCACCTGAGGTGAACTGAACTGTGAGTTCAATATTTCAGCTTTCAAAGCTAAAACTGAGGCTGGTTAAACCTGGATGATTGTGTTCTCAAAGACAAGCTAGAGGTAGTTTAACCATCCCATCCATTATTTTTTTAATACTGAGATGTGTTTATTTATTGATGATACTGTGTGTTCTACTGAATACGGAGCACACAGCCTGTCTAGGGTCCATTAGCACAGGAGCAGCCTTACCCAAAGGAATGAGAGTGTAACCTGCAAGATGCCAAGGGAGGGGTTAAAGAGATGCACATGGAATTTAGGGTGCATGTGTGTTTGCATACATGACTACCTTATCTACAACACACACACACACACACACACACACACAGACACACACACACACACACAGACACACACACAGACAGACACACAGACAGACACACAGACAAACACACACAGACACACAGACAGACAGACACACGGACAGACAGACACACAGACAGACACACACACACACACAGACAGACACACAGACACACACCACACAGACACACACGCATGAGGAATGGTATAATTCACTGACAGTGTTCCCATTAGTATAACTCAAAGGGTTAAGGCGTTGGCCTCATGATCGGAAGGTTGTGAGATCGAGCCCCGGCTGTGGCTATATGACGTTTGTGTCCTTGGGCAAGGCACTTCACCCTACTTGCCTCAGGGAGAATGTCCCTGTACTTACTGTAAGTCGCTTTGGATAAAAGCGCCTGCTAAATGTAAATATTTAATATATAACATCACTGTGTTGACACCATCCCATGTATGTATCATGAGACGATACAGCAGGACTCAGGGTTACAAGCAGAAGCAAGCTGGGGGGGGGGTTAATAAAAGACTCTCTCTGTGATGGAGGACCTAAGGGGGTCTAACCAAGCAGCTGTGGCCCTGCAGGTGTGTCCATCCTGGGTCTCCATCCTGGGTCACCTACCTGACGTCCTCCAGCTTCCTGCTGATGGCAGAGCCCACGCTGGAGAAGGCTGCTGTGGCCTTCTGCCCTGCCTGGGACAGAGTCTCTGAGGTCTTCTTATAGCTGAGAGGAGGGAGACAAGAGGTGAGAGGGCGGGTGAGTGCTGGTGTGGAGGGGGGGTGGGGGGGGGTTCAGGGGGGCACCTACGCAGCCGAGGTGGTGACTTCCTGCCAGCTTCTGCTCAGGTTCTGCTTGAGCTCGTTGAGGGAGTGATGCCTAACTTCCTCTTCAACTCCACCACCTGCTTCTCCTTAGCAGCCAAGACCTGAGACAGGGTCAAGATCTCATCCTCCACCTGGACACACACACACACACACACACACACACACACACACACACACACACACACACACACACACACACACACACACACACACACACACACACACACCACACACACACACACACACACACACAACCACACACAA
>CM059306.1:1340000-1390000 GCA_030340665.1 Neosalanx taihuensis
TGTGCTCTTCATAGGGAACAGAAAAGTCCCCCCACACCAGCATCCCCCCACACCAGCATCCCCCCACACCAGCATCCCCCCACACCAGCATCCCCCCACACCAGCATCCCCCCACACCATCATCCCCCCACACCAGCATCCCCCCACACCAGCATCCCCCACACCAGCATCCCCCCACACCAGCATCCCCCCACACCAGCATCCCCCCACACCAGCATCCCCCCACACCAGCATCCCCCCACACCAGCATCCCCCCACACCAGCATCCCCCCACACCAGCATCCACCCACACCAGCATCCCCCCACACCAGCATCCCCCCACACCAGCATCCCCCCACACCAGCATCCCCCCACACCAGCATCCCCCCACACCAGCATCCCCCCACACCAGCATCCCCCACACCAGCATCCCCCCACACCAGCATCCCCCCACACCAGCATCCCCCCACACCAGCATCCCCCCACACCAGCATCCCCCCACACCAGCATCCCCCCACACCAGCATCCCCCCACACCAGCATCCCCCCACACCAGCATCCCCCCACACCAGCATCCCCCCACACCAGCATCCCCCCACACCAGCATCCACCCACACCAGCATCCCCCCACACCAGCATCCCCCCACACCAGCATCCCCCCACACCAGCATCCCCCCACACCAGCATCCCCCCACACCAGCATCCCCCCACACCAGCATCCCCCCACACCAGCATCCACCCACACCAGCATCCCCCCACACCAGGTTGAGCTGTGTTAATATACAGCACCATAAGTCCCTCCCCTCTAACAGAGGATTCCCATTTATGTTCTATGTTTGCCATTTATGTTCTATGTTTGCTCATTCCTGCCAAAGTAAATTCTATGTTTGTTTATCTTGCATAGCGAATAAACCCCCATTCTGATTCTGATTCTGATTCCTTGGCAGAAACCCTGAGTGCTGATTGGATAAGAGTGACGGATGACTTTCCAGTGGAGCAGGAAGAGACAGTGTGTTAGCATGGCTGTCAGAGAGTCCAGTTACAGTCTAACCCTCACAATGATGCCAGTCACTGTGGCGCTTGAAGGACACACTGCACAGTACTGGATTGTGTTGTACGGTAATATATAGTACACACAGAGATGTACACACAGACACCCCCCCCCCCCACACACACACACGCACGCACACACACAGTTTCTCTGCAGTATAAAGTGCTGTAAAATCCAGGATGTTTACTCGCTTATTACTAAACAAATAGTGAGGTAACATTCATGACCCGCACCCTGAAGTTACCAACCCCAACACTCTGAGGAACAATTCAGACAACATCAGACTTTGAATCCATGTCAATTCATAGTTAGTTAAGTGGTTATTTTTCAGTACATCTCCGTGCAATACTGCTGATCTACTGATCGGTAACCAGATTATTTTGTAAAAAAAATAAAATAAAAAAAAAATATATATATTTGAGTGGAACACAGTGATGATTGTCTCTTCATTCAAAAGCAACTTCTGTATTTATAGTTCCGTGAATTTACCTCTGGTTACTGGTTATTCTAGTTTGTTTTAAACATTATGATTGAAGTTTGGGGAAGAACACATGCCACAAAGACGAAAGGTTTTAACACAAGGACCAGAGTTAGTTTCCAACCCAGGGTCTCCTGCATGACTGCCCTCTCTCTTGACATGCTAACCCCAAAAACTACGATCTTAAAAACACTCAAACAAAACACACATTTCTAGAAAACACACAACACAAAAACACACAATTACGAAATAACGTTTTTTTTTCTCAACTCTTTGGTTTCCCATCTGAAAGATGACATGAACGTTCATCGACGCAGAGCTGCAGAACACAAACAGGCCTGATCACGACCACAACAGAGAACAAAGACGCCTCTTAAGGCGGTTAATGAAGCACAGTCAAGGACCAATTAGCCAATTATTCCCAGCATGCCGCGTCACATGATAGTGGACAAACGAGAATCATGGGATGTCGAACGACTCACATCCCCGTCGTGTTTGCATTGAAGCACGCCCAGAAAGTTCTCAGAGCCGAGCATCATGGGGGGGGGGGGGTGGAGAGAGAGAGAGGGGGGGGGGTGACGCCCACTTGCATGCTTCTAACCCTCTGAACATCGTCCTAGATACTGATAATGCAATCATGGAGATATTGCATGCAAGACTGGACATAAATGATGCTCTAACCTTTCTTTTTTAGACGGAAGGTGCAAGGCGTTGGTTTAGAAGCAGCCCTCCTGCCTGTTTACAGGTGTTCTTCCCCCCAGAAAGATCTGTGCTGAGTTCCTCCAGCTGATATCCAACTGTCAGCCTTCAATAAGGAGTTCTAGAAACCTGGTGTTTGTTTTGTTTTGTTTTTTTTTGGGGGGGGGGGGTGTCCTACTTCACCTAGACAGTGAAGTTCTACTGAATGTGGCAAAGAAGATTTCATTGAAGTTTCTAAGGTTGAGGTTTCTAGGCAGCTTCTTGCAGATCTCAGATTGTAGAGTAGATCCATTCTAGTAATACATGTTTGTTTTATCATGGGAGCCAGACAGGATTTCTGGAAATGTGGCCTATCTGGTTTTACAGGGAGGCCCCAAGTTTCTCCCCTCTGTGTCAGCTTGGAATCAGCTCAGTCTTCCTGTTCTACCTCTGGGGCTGACAGACAGGTGAGACCTACACCTGGCCAAGTCTCACAGACGGATGGAAAACAAACCCCCCAAAAACCCAGATAGAAAACCAGATTGAAACCAGTGGAATTCAGACTCTGAATGAGAATGACTCAGAATGACTCTGAAACTGAATGACTCTGAATCAGAATGACTCTGAAAACTCTGAATCAGAGAGTTTTCCATGTTTCCAGTGACACTATTCACTTAATAGGTTGTCATGGTTGCGAGGAGAGGTAACTTACTTGAAAATGTTTTTTATTTTATTAATATTTTTTACAAGCCTATTTCTTGGAACATTTCAGGAATTCCAAATGAGAGCTTGAACAGAGATGGTCCAGGTGGGAAACCATGACAACATGATTCCAACGCCACCAACATCAAGGGAAGCTAGAGGAACTGGATCTGTCAGAGCACTAAACAGCTATTTCACAAGAAAAAGATTGTTAGTCTACTAGATTTATACATACATACCCACCCAAGTCCACAACAGATATATTTGTATGTGAAGAAGTTTTGCCTTGAAATGACATCAATGTATTTTCAAACACATGCCATAGCCAGTGGTTTAGTCAGTACTGATTGGCCGTCCTCTGAATGCTTCCTTTGGTCACAAACTCCTCTCAGTTCAGCCAGTTGAGCCAAACGTTAATCTAATCACAACAACCTGGCCTGTGACCTCCACGCTCTGACATTCACAGGAGCTGAAGTTACATGTGAAGAAATACTTACTAACTTACTTCTAGCAAGTACAGGGACATCCCCCCCCCGAGGCAAGTAGGGTGAAGTGCCTTGCCCAAAGACACAACATAATGTTGACACAGCCGGAAATCGAACCAACGATTCCATAACCGGCAGCCACTTGACTCCACACATGTTATTATTCACATACAACACACAAAAGCCACTCACTGTTTCTACAGGTATAACGGTCTATGAATTAGCGTTTAACTGGATTATCTAGGGTGTATTACTGCAGTCAATAGATACATGATGAGGTTGTCATTAAGATTACATTTTAGACAGGGGGGGTCTGGAGACTCTCCAGAGCTTGAACACCATCCCCTCTTTTAGAAAACTGCTGTGTTTTATCTCTCTCTATATCTCTCTCTCGTAGTCTTCCATTCCATTTGAAAAGAAAATGTTTTGTTTGGGAATTAAACCTTAATTATTTATTTAGACAGAAAGAAATGGGCCTTTATTAGATGTTTATTTTTGGGGGGTGGGTTTAATCCACACACCAATTGCTCTACTGTAGACTTTAATCTGAAGTGGAACCTGAGAATGTCAGTTTGATGCACATTCCAACTGAGACAGAACCATTTCCTGAGAGCAGGGAAACCTTCACCCTCCATGCATTCCCTGGTACTACAGTAGGTTACCAATGGTAACGACAGTGAACAGGAATGGGAAAAGAAAGAGCGTTTTGTTATCAACAAGACCAACTACACAGAGGAGACTTGAACACTGAGATTGGCCCAATCAGAATTTTTTTTCTTTCACAAACCAGTAAGATTTTAGCTTTTTTATAAAAAACCAACCAGTAATTATGGTCTTCATTGAACGGTGCCACCTAAGATGACTACATTGGAAATAATTTTAAATAACTTCATATTTGAAGAAACACTGCAAGGAGAGGATTTTATTTAACAGCAGTGTATTTAGTTTGGTGTTATAGTACTTGCTGAAAGACATGCTTGCTTCTTTGACACAGAACAAAAACCTGAACTTCACTGTTGTCATGGCAGCATGACTAAAAATACAGATTAGTCTGAAACCATGACGCTGCCACGACAACCTTGAACAACTGAGGGTTTGCATGTTCCATCTGAAAAACACAGAGGCCAGGTCTGCTACAGGAAATGCCGTTTTATATTACACTGAAATTCCTCGGACAATATTACGCTCGATATTGCGGAGCGCTGTGTATTAAAGCTAGCAGGAAACCTATCTAGTTTTGGAGGATAAGAACCATAACTTATGTTGGTTACCACAAATATTGGACTGCAGGAAAACACTGTGTTGTTGCCTAACTGCCACATCCTCTACTAAGTCAACAAGTGGCCTTAATACATATATATATAAAAATACAAAATGTATGAAACTGCAGCTGAGACAGATCTTGGCTTCCATTGGAACACAGTCTGTCCCTGTTTGCAAACAGAACCGCCATGTATGAACCAAACATATACCCAATGCCAGAGGTGAGTCCAGAGCACATGTACCTGCAGGCTGAGCACATGTACCTGGGTACAGAAGGAGAGGGAAAGGGGGGAGGCTGTGGAGGAGAGGCAGATGGTGACCCAGCAGGCCAGACGAGGCTCAGGCAGGGGAGAAGGAGGACCAGGAAGAACACACCTTCCTCTACCTGCGGAGCCCCTGCCACAGCCTCCTCCCCCAGCCTCCTCTCCCAGCCTCCTCCCACAGCCTCTAAGCAGCGTCCCAGCCTCCTCCCCCAGCCTCCTCTCACAGCCTCCTCCCCCTGCTTCTTCCTCCCCCCAGCCTCTTCTCCCAGCCTCCTTTCCTAGCCTTCTCCCTCCAGCCTCCTCCCACAGCCTCCTCCCTCCAGCCTCCTCCCTCCAGCCTCCTCCCCCAGCCTCCACCCACACCCAGGAGGGCTGCTGCGCTGACTTGGCGTCCTATCAAGACTCTTCAATGGGAACCTGCCTCTTATGTAGACACACACTGACTCTTGCCAATTTGCCCTCCCATTATGCATTGCACAACTTCTGGGAAAGTTCCAGCCTGTCTCAACAATAAGAACTCAAATCAGTCTACTGGCCGCCAGGTTGCCAGGTATGCTGCCGGGTTGCCAGGTTTGCTGAACCTGCGCTGCACCTTTTCCCCAAAGTGTCTTTCAGGAGTCGGAAGTGAAGATGAAAAAATGTAGAAAAGTGGGAATTGGTTGAAGAGTAAACAAGCTTGCATGAGCCACTTAGAATACTATCAAAGCAATGTCAAGTTCAAGAGTACTTGGAAAAAAGAAAAATCAGTTCAGTTTACCACAAATTAACTCATAATATAATGACTTGTATGACATAATTTATGATTTTCACAGCATCCATTTAGCAGCCATAGAGTAAAATACAGACACATAGATGCATGTCAAACAGAATGATGCTGCTTTACAGTCTTGGTTATAATAAAACTGCGGAGAGAAATATTAGGCAGAAGTATTTAAAAGCGTTTGAAGAGACAACATATGGTTCAGTTCTGTCCTGACATGGTCACAGAGCAAAGCATGCAATTATTGATCCTTCTAGAAAGTGATTTTTGACTATGGATGGGATATAGTAAAACATTTAAATGAATATTGCATCATGTTAGTTAGTGTGATTTTTTGGGGCAAGATTACTTTAAGTTTGAGGATATCATTACGAAACTTCCTGATTTGTGCAACTTTCGGCATGTCTGTTATACAGTATGAGCGTTACATTTAGCTCTCTTCCGGGTAATCTGAAATGCTCCAAAATCACTGTAATCCATCTACAAAAGTCACAATCCTGACTTTAGGCAGCTATAGCAGGCATGAGTTTAACTTCTGATTAGCTTCCAGAGCTAGCTTGGCTAACATTAGTGACAGACAAACTAACTAGATCACTTTTCAGTCGTTGTCATTTGTTCCAAAATGTCAACATTCATGATATCAGAGGATTTAGTTACCTTGATCTGCATCCTCCATCCTGCACGCTGCAGTTCTTTCTCACTTGGCTCGCGCGCTCACGTGCTACTGAACTGCGCCCGCGTGGGGTGGGGTCCTGTGTGACGTCACCACGTCCGAGTGTAAACACAAATAAGCACGTGCAGATTTCTCCATAACTTCACGATTATTTGCATGATCATTTCCCCAGACTTGGAACACATGATGTCGATGATATTTGCTCGTCTATATCGATATTCCAAGGCTTAAATTAATGTTTTTTTAATTGTATTTTAGTAATGTGTTCATGTTTTGATTGCTGTGGCTATGTTAAGTGGGTTTGCTAATTAGTAAAATAACCATGGCCAAGACTCGGGTGATAGTGACATCAGGTTAAAGTTGGTGACAGGGTTTTTTTTATTTCAAATTATATGGTATTTTTTTTATAGAAATGTCTGCTAATTGAGGCTGAATCTTTATAGTTACCTGCCTTGATGGGACCTACAGCACTGCAAGTCATATGTAAAATACAACCTCTGGATATCCTCACCTGTAACACCTCACCTGTCTGAGCACACCTGCAGGGAGGAAGACTGGTGCTTCATCATTATGGAGGAAGAGGAGGACAGGAGGAGGCAGGTGGGATCAGAGTTACAGTGCAGGTACATAGTTAACAACATCACAATCATGTATTTAATTTGCATAAAGCAATACTGTACCTTACAATACATCCAGTATCCACTTATTTTACTGATCTTTATTAGGGGAGTAAGGGCTAAGCGGTAACGGAGTTATGCTAGAAAACAGAAGCTTCCTGGATCGAATCCTGACAGTGCCAACATGACGTTGCATCCTTGGGCAAGGCACTTCACCCTGCTTACCTCAGGGGGGGTAATGTCCCTGTACTTGTCTTAAGTCGCTTTGGATGAGAGTGTCTGCTAAAATGACTAAATGTAAAACGTAAATGTAAAGCCTATCTTAGCAACATTAAGAGGGTGTTTTATACATAGACATTTATAGGCTGAACAGGATGTCATCTGCAGGTAGTATTGGACACCTTGGAAGAGACATTTAAAAGTCAGTTAGTGGGTCAGAGGAAAGACTGCCCCCTACTGGAATAATGGATGTTCAGGTAAAGAGTGCCCGTGAAGATCTTTTTTGGGGGGTGTTATTAAAAAAATAAAAATTAAAAAACTTTCTAAACATTTCATAACTTCATCCTAACCTTATTCCATTTGATTCGTGAAATCTCGTACATAAATAAAGTGTAATACTATCAATCATATCAACCACTATGCGTTTTGAAGATATATTATTATTTAAATTTGTTTTAATCGTGCAACAAACCTAAAAGTATATTTCAAGTAGGCCTAAATGTCAAAATTAACATTTAAATAACTTACATATTATATGTAAAATAACTATCAGACTCATTTCTTTTCGCTGTGCAATATATATATTTTTTATTTTTTTCTCGTTCACCTGTCACTCTTGAACATCTAATCACTTTCTAACTAATCTACTTTTTGCCATTCAAACAAAACAAAACAAAGCACGAGGGCGTAAAAGGACTGTCTCGTGCCCTGAGTACCGAGGGTTCTAACCCCAGTTTGGCACGAGGGGCTGAAAGGAACACAAGGATTTGTAGCTTTTTAGAGGAACAAGCGAAACCAAAAGATGAAAAGCACGCGGAAAATGGGTGCAGCCACCCTTACAAAAGCCCCCCATTGCTGTTAAACAGCACCCCCCATGTCTATGCACCCCCCATCTTCCTTTAAATCAGCCCCCCAGACCCCCCCTTTCCTCTTGCACGAGGTGCATTGTGGGGGAAAGTCGTTGCCATTCGACCTCTGGCAGGGCCGCGCGCGCACGCAAGCTAGAACCCTGAAATCCATTAGAACCTTTATTTATTTCCGCATAACCTACATTACTCTGACCGGGGGAGGCCAAAGCAGGAGGAAAAAAAGGATCATTTAACATTTTAAATAACGGAAATAACCTTTAAAAATAGACGGTTTATACAAATCTAAAAAATTAGTCGGAGGAGGAAGAAGACAGTTTAAAGAAAAAAGTGGAACATTTTTGTAATAATATATATATTTAAAAAAGAAAATGTCCGGAGAGAGGAACCGCAGGTCGCTGGCTTTCCGAGGAGGTGGTGGAGGAACCTTGCCGGGTTCCAGTGGTGTCGGAGGGGGGAACAGCTGGGAGAACCAGGCCTGTCAGGACCGACATCTGAACGGGAACAGGCCGGATCAAGAGGAGGAACACGGGGATTTAGGGGCTAAAGGACCGTCGGAAGGAGGGAGAGTGGAGGGTGGAGGAGGAGGGGGTTCTGAGGCAGAAGAGGAGGAGGAGGAAGAGGAGGGTGAGGAGGACCGTGAGGGCTGGGTGGAGGAAGAGGAGGAAGAGGGAACCTGGACGGTCGGGAACAGGAACGGGGAGAACAGGGAGGACAGTCCGGGTTTGGGTGGCGGTGGTCCGGGATCCGGAGAGGAGGAGGAACCCGGTGGAACCAGAGAGGAAGAGGAACCCGGTGGAACCAGAGAGGAAGAGGAACCCGGTAGAACCAGCAGCAGCAGGAGATCCTGGGTTGAGATGAGACCTCAAACTCTGCTTCAGAAACAGAAACATTCACATCATTTCCAGGCGTCTTGGTTACAGGAGTTTCCATGGCTTCACTTGAGTGAAGAAACAGGATTAATGTCGTGTTCTTGGTGTCATAATATTAATAATATTAATAATATTATTACCACTAATAACGACGAGCTTGTCAAAGGAACAAGGAACTACAAGAGAACCTTGCTACTGAGACATCACCTGGCACCCGGACATGAGAGGAATGACCCAACCAAACAGGTAAAATAAGAACACACATTATTAATGAACTTAAATAAAACATGTTTGGTAGTTTATTATTATTAAATTAAACTAATGTCATGTCCTGGATGGTTTAACCTAGTTGAGCAGGTAGGTGACAGCTTGTTGACAGGTTAATATCTGGAGTCTTTTACCTGTTTAAGCTGCTGTTTTTAGCTCACTAGTGCTAATTCAGTTACATTATGTTTAGTAACATGTTTAGTAACTATCCAGCTACTTAAACTAGAGTTAAATAACTAAGTTGATATTTTTAACCAGTAAACTAAGGTGTCAGTACAGGTGACAGTGATCTTTAGGTATCCAAGTAGACTAGCTTATATTCTGACTTATATACTGAACATTATGTCGAAAATAAACAGTTGACTATCTTTGCATGGTAAAAAAGGTATACACACATATATATGTGTGTGTGTATATATGCTAACGTAGCTAGTTAACAAACTCAGGATTAGCAAATGTCAGCTGATGGTTAACTAGCTAGTGCTACAGTAGCTAAAGCTAAAGCTAACATACCATAGCTGGTACCTGTCAGCTAACAATCTGAATTATTATTATTATTATTACTAATGAACAGTAGCTTGACTGTTGGGAGTGACTTAGGGAGACTGCTTTAACTAAGTTACTTTTGCATCAAGGACACATATAGTCTTTATCAAGGGGTTTTAGCCATTGTTTTTATAGCCCTTGGCAGAGGAGAGAGACTGTAAGGCCTTTGGCTTGGTTGCCCTAGCAACTAACCCTGATACTAGCTTTAGCTCGAGGTCAACACAATGGCAAAGCACTTCGACCCTAACGACCTTTGGGGAACCGCACCCGTAGCCAACCCCCTCCCTCCCACCTCCTCCCTCCCTCCTCCTCCCTCCTCCTCCTATGCTATTTGGTTGTTGGCTCTCAGTGCCTGATGACCTTTGGTGCATTTCTCCCTCTGCCCTTTGGGGAGCTAAATTAGAGGCATTGTGCTAGAATGACTCCCCAAAATCCATAGATGGTGTGTCACTCGCGTGGGGGGCCGGGGGGCAGGGGGCGGGGGGCGGTGGGGGGGGGGACAGAGGAGAGGTAAATCATTTAGCCTGGAGGCTGACAGCCAGCCTGGCCTGCAAATGCAAGCTTGAGGTCTGGGAATAGGCTTCAATGAGTTCAGATAGATGTCAGTAATAGTATCATGTCATTGTTAGACCCTTTCACCTAATATAGATATACAGACTTGGACAGGAATGGGGGGGCGGTTGTGTGATTAAATCATATTCTTTGATCGTTCGTATAAATTCAGTTGCTTTGCAACCAGACGAAACATACATTAAGTCCAGTGCAATTAAGTAAAGCATGAGTCATTAATACACCTGTAAAGACAAGAAAAGAAAAAATCTCTTAAAATGACCTTGTGAAAGGCTTCAGAATAAGGGCGTGTTGCAGTTGAGGTGTGTTGTTATGGTACGTGACTGTTAAATTCTGTGCCAAAATACAGAATTCCTTAATGGATAACACTTATCTAACACAATTCTAGAAGGTGCCCCTCCTTCAGCCACAGTCAAGACTCATCGATTAAAAAAAAACCTCCCCGATCCTTTGAGAGTGACAGATTCCACCTCCCTCAGCCTGGCCCGGACTCAAGCAGTCAAGGAGAATTAAGACCACGGACACTTTGACTCTAATATGTCAGGGAATCGCAAGAGAGCTGAGCCACTGTTGGTTTCCTTAGTTGCACACACGCGATCACTAATCAGAATGACTTAAAGTGATCCACTAACATGTACACATAACTAATTGGTGGAGAGAATACTGGGAGGGATTACTGGATTGGGAGCCTAGCAACAAGACCACCCCCAACCGACCGACTAACCGGTTAATACCGTTTCAAAGTGCTACGCCTGTCCCGATTGGCCATCGCTGTCAAATGCATCTAAGACGGCTCCTTATAACTAAACGGTCTTTGTATTTATTCACTCTTTTCATCTTTTTTTTTCTTTTCTGTTTTACGACACACTCGGGTTGCTGTTCTGTGTTAATAAGGTCAAAGTTTTATGCTTGCAAATTGCCACCCCCCCCACCCCCCCCATATATGGGGCCATAGCGCATGCTGAATAATGAATCATGCTCTAACCTACATTGTAGAGCAGAGCCATAAAGGCGTGTCATTAGTGGCTGTTTCATCCTCAGCAGTTCCAGTTGCTAGTCAGGCCTGGCAGCATAGAGCAGCCAGAGGGACAGGGCAGAGCAGAGGGGGAGACCAGTGAGGCTGGAGGTGGACGTGGATCAGGAGCAGCACCTCCCTTCTCTCTGGTGTCATGGGACCGTGTTCCAGTCCAGGACGGCTCACGAGGAGACGAGCGGCTGCTGTTGTGTCCAGTGTTGACAGACACGTCCCCCTCTACCTGGGCCTGATGAACCGGGCTGGGGTCCTCATGCACGCTGACACCTCCCACCTGGAATCGCTTTCTTTTACCTGGGTGTGTGTTGGGGGGGGCGGGGGGGAGGGCAGGTCGTTGCGTGTGTGTGTATGTGTGTGGAGAATGTTTTCCAGCAGTGAGCCATACCCCCCTCTCTTTCTCTCTGCATTGTTAGCAGGCCGGGAGCCACGCACCCCCTCCCACACCTAGGGCCAAGCACACTGCTGTATTGTTCTAGCATCTGGGAGAGCACTCGGGGTTGGAGTGAGGGGGAGGGGGGGGAGGTACACTAGATGGTCAGTGAGTTCTTGCCTCAGGGATAGGAGTGGATTGGAATAGGGGTGGTGGTGGTGGTGGTGGTGGTGGTGGTGGTGGGGGTGTAATTAGTAAATGCGTTGGTGTCACATCAGTGTTCTTGTGTAGGGAACAATGTTACCTCACACCCATGATAAGGAGGTTTGTGTTTGTGTATGTGTGTGTGTGTGTGTGGGGCTGGAGAGCAGTTTGGCCTGGAGGTGTGTAGTTTGTTTGTTTTTGCGTAGATGTTGTTGTAAGATTAATACAGTCGTTCCCCTTGCCCTCAAAGCATCTTCCAGCAAACGGTTCAGTGGATGCAGCAAACTTAGAAACCCCTGTCTGTGTCCATCAACAACACAGCTTCTGTCTTTCACTGTGCATGGTTTATGTCCTGTACGTTTGACCCCTGGATCAAAAGGAGGCTGCGTCACTAGCTGGTGCCGTCACCAGGACGTCTTCTACATCCCAGCCAGGCTGCTCCAGAGCCAGGCTCTGAACTGGCTCCAGAGCATCTGCTCCACAGCAGCGCTGGCCTCCAGCACACGTGGCACATCTGGGGAACAGGTGAAGCTTCGCTAGCCCTCCTGGTGGAACGTCAGCAGGCTAACAGTGTGTTCTGCTGCACAGCATAGCACTGCACAGCCCAGCCCAGCCCTGCACTGCCCAGCACTGCACAGCCCAGCCCAGCCCTGCACTGCCCAGCACTGCCCAGCACTGCCCAGCCCAGCACAGCCCTGCACTGCCCTGCACTGCCCAGCACTGCCCAGCCCAGCACAGCCCTGCACAGCCCAGCCCTGCACAGCCCTGCACTGCCCAGCACAGCCCTGCACTGCCCAGCACAGCCCAGCACTGCACAGCACAGCCCAGCACTGCACAGCACAGCACAGCCCAGCACAGCGCCTCTGAACACAACACTCTGGCCTCTCTCAGACCAGCTCAGCATTCAGCTACATGAGCACTCTGCTTTCTGGTGAAGTTGGATTATATCGCTGGGATGAATATAAGTTAGGATAACCATTCAAAATAAACAAGCAAATAACTCAACTATAATATTGCATGACGTGAATGCAGCTTCTACATTTATGGCTAACTCAGAAGCTACCAAGCTGATGACCATAGCTAGTTTCCTCGTACAATTTGGGTGATTCCGGAATACTGCCCATTAATTCCCTCACCCCACTATCAAAATCTTTGTTTTAAATATAATTATACTAGAATATACCACCAGAATAACCCTAACTCCCCCCCCCCAAAAAAAAAAAAATCCTGAACATCCCCAAATTCACACAGAAAGTTTCCACCTCCTGTAAATTTCCGGAATTTAGCAACTCAAACTTGTGTTGGTCTGAGTTCCTTTGTTTCTATTGTCCTGAGTGTCCTTGGCTGTTTCAGGACTCGTCTGTAGGAACTTCCCTCTAACCAGGAAGCAGCCCCGCTCCACCTGTTTGTCAACCTTGTGTAAACCTGGGCTGCACCCTTGCTACACGACACTCTCCCTTAGATTGTATATGGGGCAGGGTTCCCCCCCCCCCCCCCCCCCCCCTTTAATCCAAGGTCCAAACCTTCCTCCCTCCCTAATCTCCGGGCCGCACGTCTTTGGGCAGGGTGCTAGAATCAACAAAGATTTACAGAGCCACCTCCGAACTTGGCGCTTTCATAGTAAAGTACTTCCAGAATGTTCACCTATAGTCCCCAAGTGAAGTCGACTGTGGTGCCTCTTGGGTGACAGAGGAGCAGCTTTCTCTCAGTCTCCAGGCTGTGAAGGGAAGCTTGTGCTTTATGTCCTAGCGAGGCCACCGTCCGGCCCAGGCCTCTCTGGTTAAGTGGGAGCTCTCCTGAGAGCATCTAAGCTGCAGTGTAAGGAGAGCTGGAGTGCACGCTAACACAAAGCCTCAGCATTCAACACAAAAACACAACTACACAGTCAACAATGAGCCTGGGGGGGGGGGAAGAGGGTGGGTATTGTGAGGCTAAATGGGGTGACCTGCTTGGGTTCTCTGTGTGTGTGTGTGTGTGTGTGTGTGTGTACATGTGTGTGTACATATGTGTGTATCCTTATCTTCTAAAGCTACCCCCCCCCTCCCCCCCACCACCCCACCTCTCTTTCCAGCCTCACTCTCACTGCATCTCCATTTCTCTTCTTTGGCTTATTCACTCCCTGACAGGGAAAAAAAAGAACGCAATCCCTCACTCTGCCTTAATTCTATCTCTATGTCCACCGCGCCCCCCTCTTTTCTCTCTCTCTCTCTCTCTCTCTCTCTCTCTCTCTCTCTCTCTCTCTATCTCTCTCTGTTTCTCTCTCTCTCTCTCTCTCTCTCTCTCTCTCTCTCTCTCTCTCTCTCTCTCTCTCTCTCTACCCTTCGCTCATTTTCCCTGGCTTTGCATCCCCTTTCTCGCCCAGTGCTCTTTCACCCTCTCTCTCCCTTCTGCCATCACTGCACCCCCCCTCCTCCCCACCCACCCTCTTCCTCTCTTCATCCCTTCTGCCATCCCTCCTCCTCCTCACCCTGGTGTGGCCTGCTGGTCCAGTAAAGAGCCTCACATCTCTTCTGGACAAGGGCTTCAGAGTAGCAGGGTGGGGGCTGGGTGGGGACCTCCCAGAGAAATGGATTTAATCTGAATTACTCGTGCTGAAACCCCAGCTGTGTGTGTGTGTGTGTGTGAGAGAGAGATAGGGAGGCAGTGATGGGATGAGAGGGGGAGATGCAGGGCTTGAGCAATGTGAATTATTCTGGATTAGGACATCTGCTGTGCAATTCTAAAATTAGGCAGAGATGCACGTCCACAGGGCAGGGGGGGGGGGGGGGGGGTTCTGTGAGTTGCTGCCCACACACTGAATGATGGTGATGTGTCATGAGTTTGAATGTGATGTGGGTGTATTCGGCATGTGTATGGTGTACACTGTATGGGAGTGTGGATGTGGGGGTGAGGGGGTTGTGAGGGGCTGGGGGGGGTGTATCCACTGCTTTTCCCCTCCGGTGTGCTCCGTACCAGGCTGGCCAGCTGCCCTGCCTTCAGGAGGGAGGGATGGAGGGAGGGGGAGGTTTGGGTTGTCTCTCTTCTCAGTGACAGGTGGGTTGGGTTCAGGGGAGGGGAGGGCAGCATTCAGGGTGATTCGCATCCCCCTCTTCGCCTGCAGTCATAGCATCCGTTTCTGGGGGGGGGGGGGGCGAAGGCCTCTAGCAGCCAGGTGCAGGGGTTTGGGGAACCTGCCCCCCCCCCCCCCCACTAAGCTCTGGAGGTGTTAGTGGTTCTCACCACTCTGAGCTAGTCAGCAGTCACCCTACACCTCCCCCAGGAGGAAACCAGGCAGAGAAAAACCAGTCAGACCAGTCTCACCCCAGGTGCAGTCACCTGTCACCCTGCTCACCCCTAGCCCTGTGTGTGTGTGTGTGTGTTTTTGTGTAGTTGCTTCCCTGTATTGCTGTGTGTGTGTGTGTGTGTGTGTGTGTGTGTGTGTGTGTGTGTGTGTGTGTGTGTGTGTGTGTGTGTGTGTGTGTGTGTGTGTGTGTGTGTGTGTGTGTGTGTGTGTGTGTGTGTGTGTGTGTGTGTGTGTGTGTGTGTGTGTGAGAAAGACTTATTTTATTTGTATTTATGCCCAGAGCTAGTACTAAATACCCTCCCAACGGTTTATTTGTTTGTTGACAGAGTATCAAATTAACCCCTGTGTGTGTGTGTCTTTGTGTGTGTGTGTGTGTGTTTGTCTGTCTGTGTGTGTGTGTGTGTGTGTGTGTGTGTGCGTGCACGCGCGTCCCCCTCAGGAGACAGAGACGACCGTGGACAGATCCCAGGGGGACGGCGAGGAATACCGCAACAAGCCCAACGAGAACTCTTACTGTTACCAGCTGCTGCAGGAGCTGAACAAGCAGCGCAAGAGCGGCATCCTGTGTGACGTCAACATCGTGGTCAGCGGTCAGGTGTTCCGCGCCCACAAGAACATCCTGGTGGCGGGCAGTCGCTACTTCAAGACCCTGTACTGCCTGACCAAGGGGGAGGGGGCTGACCGCACCACCACCACGCACCTGGACGTGGCGGCGGTCCAGGGCTTCTCCGTCATCCTGGACTTCCTGTACTCCGGCAACCTGCTGTTGACCAGCCAGAACGCCATCGAGGTGATGTCAGTGGCCAGCTACCTGCAGATGACGGAGGTGGTTCAGTCGTGCAGGGCGTTCATCAAGGACGCCCTGAACATCAGCATCAAGCAGGAAGCCCCCGACTCGGTGGTGGTGGACTACAACAAGCGGAGGACAGTGGCCCCGGAGGGCCACAGAGGCTCGGCGTCAGAGCGGAAGCCCAGTAACTTCTGGGCCACCAGCATCCTGTCCAAGCTGTCCATCAAAGCCAGCGGGAGCGGCAGCAGCCAGGGCCGGGCAGACGGGGGGGAGGAGGAGGAGGGGGGGTGCGGGGTGAAGGAGGAGTCCAGCGATGTGGAGGTGTCGGCAGGCATGGGCGAGGCGTGCGCCCTGGGGAGCTCTGGGCGGGGTTGCGGCGCGGGGAATTCGTCGGCGGAGGAAAATGACAACGGGCGCCAGGGACCGGGGCCGGTGTTCGTCTGGAACGAGCCGGCTCCCGGGGCGGCAGCTGGCGGCGCCGTGAAGAGGGCGGCATCGGTGGCGCGTTCTGAGCCTGGGAGCGGGCGGAGGAAAAAACAGATCACACGGCGCTTCGTCTATAACATCCCCCCAGAACCAGAGGAAGGCTTCGACGAAGGCATGTTCATCCAGCCCTCGGCCTCCTATCCCAGGGAAGACTTCTCCTATCTCTCTGAGAACGCAGGTACACAGTCAGAACACATCAGGCCCACACCAGACACACAGAGAGACAGACAGAGAGATAGACAGAGAGAGAGACAGAGAGAGAGATAGAGAGACACAGACAGACAGACAGACAGAGAGATAGACAGACAGACAGAGAGATAGACAGAGAGAGAGACACAGACAGAGAGACAGACAGAGAGATAGAGAGACAGACAGACAGAAAGATAGAGAGAGAGAGAGAGAGAGAGAGAGAGAGAGAGACACAGACAGACAGACAGACAGACAGAGAGATAGACAGACAGACAGAGAGATAGACAGAGAGAGAGACACACAGTCAGAGAGACAGACAGAGAGATAGAGAGACAGACAGACAGAGAGATAGAGAGAGAGAGAGAGAGAGACACAGACAGACAGACAGAGAGATAGAGAGACAGACAGAGAGATAGAGAGAGAGAGAGAGAGAGAGACACAGACAGACAGACAGACAGACAGATAGAGAGACACAGACAGACAGACAGACAGACAGACAGACAGACAGACAGACAGAGAGATAGAGAGACAGACAGACAGACAGACAGAAAGACAGGAAGACAGACACAGTCAGGTCTTAGTCTGAGCGATGAGCTCTCCAGCCAGTGAACATCCAGAGCAGCCCTTCAAGTCTTCATTAAACTCAGATGTGGTTCAGATCAGGCAGTATCCTAGCTAAGCTTTCAAACATAGAGCAGAGAAGTTAGGATGCTCTGTGTAGACGCTAACTAACTACCCAGCTAGCTTAGCCAGCTGGCATACCTAGCCACCCCAGTTATCTAGGTCACTGATTTACTGTCACAAGCTTTAGCATTAGCGCTGTTGCTAACCGCAGTAAGCATTGTATGGAATTATGATATCATGTATTAAGTGGTGCAAGATAGAGGGCAGGGGAGGTGGGGGTGGAGGAAGTGTGTGTGTGTGTGTGGCTAATAAGGGATAATGAAGGAAACATTCTTTCCTCCGGGTTCTTAAACGCTCCGCAAATGTGCTTAGCTGTACTTCCTCCAGGCACAACCGGGGGGGGGGGGGGGGGGGGGGGGGGGGGGTTGCTTCTGGGGTGTGGGCACAACTCTGGAGACCGTGTGTGTGTGTGTGTGTGTGTGTGAGAGAGAGAGAGAGAGAGAGAGACTCCAGTCCCAGATAGCAGTTGCGTGTGTGTCCACTTCCTTGCTGGGTTCACTTGAGCTTCTTCTTCAGTATTCAGTCTGTGTCTTCGACCGTCTGAGAAGGAACCTGCTGGAGCTCCCAGCAGGCAGCAGTCCAGCAGGGCTCCCTGTGGGGGAACGCTCTGCCTGGCTTCAGCCACCGTATATCAGCCAGATAGCGGCCTCGCTGGCCCCCCCCTGGAAATTCTTGGTTCTTCTCCAAACACGCTGGTTGATTGTTTAAATGGGTGTGCTGCCTTCTCCAAACAGCTCTCGCACACACATTCACACCCCCCGCCCCCCCGCCTCGAGCCCTCAGAGGTGCAAAGCCGTCATGGGGTGGGTCTGCCTTCCCCCCTTAATCCCCCCTAATGCACTGGGGCTGTCCTCGCATTCCAAATATTGACCCAGAGAGAATGGCCAAGGCCCCAGGTAGTTCCAGTGGGCTCTGAGGGCTGAAGCCAGCTGCCTCATAAAGGCTGCCCCCCACTGTAAGATGAGCCAGGCTCTCTCATCCTCCTATTAGGCCTTAAAGCCCAAAGGGGAAGCATGCATGAATACAGCAAGCTTAGGCCCGGGAAACAGCTTTTACATACAGTAGTTAGGGTTTTGTGGTGTGTGGTAATGTGACGTGGTGGTTGTGTGTGTAATGTGTGTGGTGGTTGTGTGTATGGGTGTGTTGAGTGTGGTGAAAGGGAGAGAGAAGCATTGTCTTGTTGTCAACTCGACGTTTGCGTTGGAGATGAGAGTGGGAGGGAGGGGAGGTGGGGAGGGGGGTGGGGAGGGGGGTCCCTCTTTGTTTACCTAAGGTGGTGTTAGTATGTACCTACCTCCCCCCCTTCAGCCCCTCTTATCGTATTCTCTGCTTTTTTTTTTTGGTCTCCTCCCTTCCCTCCCTTCCTCCCCCCTCCTCCCCCCCCCTCCCCCCTCCCTCTCCCCCACCAGAGCTGGCCAATCAGATCCAGTACAGTCTCATTCAAGACTCTCAACCGGAGAGTCATGGGAAAACGGTAAGAGTGACTTCTTTATTTGTTTGTTATCCCCCCCTCATGGTAGTCGGCAGTTCCTCTCTTTACTCTCCTCCCTTGTTTCCTTTCCTGTGTCCTGGTCTGACCTCTTCCTGGCTCCTTCACCAGTGCCAGAGTTCAAAGTTCAACCTCAGCTGGTGGGTTATTACGTTGTGGGGAATGTTGTTCTGACTGTAGCTGATTCACAGCAGACATGACATGGAAAAAATAGATTCAAAGTCAAAACTGTTTCTGTCTGATTTCAAACACAATTTATGTGATTAAGCCCCACAAGGTGACACACACACACACACACACACACACACACACACCAGGTGGAAAGAATCCACAGGTGATCTGCTTTTTGTCACCCCCTTTACCAACCCTCCTTAGCAACCTGCCTGACGACATGTTTGTTGTGGGTTTCTCTACGCAGACAAAGGATCTGCTCTGTGATTCTCTCTGCTCTCATTGGTCAAGACCAATCAATAAGAGGCCTTTTAACAAGATCAGCTGATCCTCCAGAGCAACACAGGCTCTACTGAGATGGTTAAAACTGGCTAGAGTGTCCAAAGTTATCAGTGATTATCAAATGTGATATATATATAATTTTTTGCAGATATCAGCAATAGTGATGATATATTTGGGGTACGCAGGATTTAGCTGTTTGGTTTGTGCCATCCAGACTTTTTTGCAGTTGTAATTAGATTAGATGAACCTTTATTTGTCGTCCAGGGGGTGGAAATTGCAGTTCACAACAGCAGCAGGTAAAAGTACAGCACACAGAGTTGCAGGGTAATATACAATAATGACAATACATAACAATAGCAATAGGCGGGCACGATAAAGTCTGATATAAGAAAATAAGTATTTAAGTAGTCCAGTTAAGTAGTCCAGTATAAAAAATAAGGAAGTTGAGTAGACATATAGACATATAGACAATTATTGCACTTGAGGAGAATTACAGAATTACAGTATTACAAAAATAAATAAGTAAGTTAAGTCGACATGTAGGCAGTTATTGCATGAGGAGTTACAGAATTACAGTATTTTGCAAAAAGTATGATAAAAGTATAATTGTCATTTTATTTCAAGTTCTTTCAAAATGTTCAAACCACAAGAGGACTCTGGGTTTCCAAAATGACATTAGACTTACTCAGTTAGGTTCTCCTGGCTGTGTTGCCATGGAGGATTGACACCAGGCCTTATTAAAGGGTAACTCCAAGTGGGTTTTCCCCCTCATAAAGCACAGAGCCCCCAACCATGCTCTCTCTCACACACACACCCACACACACCACCACACACACACCACACACCACCCACACACAACACACACCTGGTAGTACCACTACACACACTTCATGTCCAGCTGATAAACCAAACAGTCTCCTCAGAAATGACACAAGGCCATTAGAGCACGACAACCAGAAAGCATTCCTGGTACTTATAATAGTGGAAGCGGATTCATGGGGAAATATTTGATAATTTTTGCAATCAAATCTCAGTTTACTAACATCTGAATGCCTCCCTCTCCCTCTCTCCTCCTCTCCCCTCCCTCCCTCTCCCCGTCACCACCTCCCACCCTCCCCTCCCTCCTCCCTCCCACCTCTCCCCTCTCCCTCTCCACCCCCCTCCTCCCACCTCCTCCCTCCCTCCTCCTCCCTCCCTCCCTCCCGCCCCCACCCTCCCAGGTGAATCATCAGACTTCGGCCTTGAACAAGCTGAAGTGTCCTCACTGTAGCTACATAGCCAAGCACCGCCGCACGCTGAAGAGGCACCTGATCATCCACTCAGGCTTGCGCTCCATCAGCTGTGACATCTGTGGGAAGCTGTTCACCCGCAGAGAGCACGTCAAGAGACATTCCCTGGTGAGACCGTCACACACACCACACACACACACACTCATCCCTACTGGTGTTTCCAGTTAAAGCACATGGTTACATTAAATTCCGATCGTTCCACGCAAACACTTCCCAAGTCACATTTCCTCGTTTGAATCTCGACTCAACGTTGCCCTTTTTGCTCTCCTCCTCTCCACCTCCCCCACCCCCCTCTCTCCACCTCCTCCCCCCACTCCCCTCCCCCAACCCCACCCCCCCCTCTCCTCCACCCTCCTCCCCACCCCCCCTCTCTCCTCCTCCTCCCCCACCCCCCCCTCTCCTCCCCCCCCTCCCACACCCAATCCATCCAGGTGCATAAGAAAGACAAGAAGTACAAGTGCATGGTGTGTAAGAAGATCTCATGTTGGCTGCCAGCGTGGGGATCAGGCACGGCTCGCGGCGCTATGGCGTGTGTGTGGACTGTGCCGACTCCCCACCAGGCCAACAGGAGGGGCTGGAGGCCATGGACTTCCCCCGCGACGACGACTTTGAGGGGGAGGGGAGGGAGACGAGGACCTGGCGGAGGAGGGGAGGAGCCCACCGACAACGACCAATCCAACTGGGAGGGCGACATGGGGCGCCGCCCTCGATGAGGACTAGCCCTGGTAGTGAAGTCAAATTGACGACAAAAATTGCGTTTGTTGCTTTTAGAAATCTCAAAAGAAGAAGAATAAATAAAACACACACACCACACACAAAAACAGCTGGTAAACAATCAACAACTCCAAAGTGCTATCAAACCCTTGAGGTTTCTTACACACCTGAGTGTGACAAAGAGACAGGCTTTGGTAGAGAGGGACTCTGAGATGTACAGATATTAATTCTATTCAAAGGTGTCAGACTCTGGGTTTGAACACCCGTTAGAGAAAGATTAAGATTAAATCAGTTCTTTCGTGATGTATTTTAATTTTCTTTTTTTTTTCGGGGGAGGTTTAGTGTACAGCGTTAAGTTACAATAGGCCAATCATCTTAAAGAAATGTTAATTATTTAATTTATGAAGAGAAGTTATTATGGTCTTATGATAAATGATCATTCTTTCTGTCTGTGTCAGCAGAGATTTGGTCCGGTGTGACTGATCACTGTCCTCGTCTGAAAGGATATTTCAAGTTTTAGAAGTGCTTCAAAGACAAAGCGTTTTATGCCGACAGGAAGATTTTTTATTTGCTCTATAGTTGGATATGTCTAGATGCCCTAAAAATATTTTCTTCTTTCCTATTTTCTTTTCCCTGCACAAATCTTGGAACCAAAAAATCTGTATTGTGGACTCTGATGTAACACAGCCATATTTATAATTTAATTTAAGAGGGCTGTTCTATTGTGCCAAGCAGAACGCACACCAAGATTAAGCAGGAAACAAAAAACCACCCCTACTGAAAATATGCTTAAGAGATGATTCTAAGCGGGGGGGGGGGGGGGGGGGGGGGGGACGGGACGGGACGGACGTTTATATATAAGAAAGATATAAATCAAAAGTATAAGGGGAAATGTTATTGCTAGCTTTATACGAATCACAGCATCACCGTAACACTTTATAAAGCATTTTGACTTTTCACTTAAAGCTTGAATTTTGCCAAATGATGGACACGTTTGGTGCTGTATGCTTGTCTGAAATACTGGACCTAAAGGCTGTATATGATGTTTATAATCATAAAGCTTAAACTGACTCAGTTATATATTAATCAGCTCTATAGAACACTGTTGTGCTATGGCGACTATCAGGTATGCTTTGCCATTTTTTGTAAAAAAAACTTTAATTGTATTTAATGCACACACACACACACACATACCATTTTATAGATGATACTGGCAGTACTTGTTAATGACACAAGGACCTAGAGATGGTTACCTATATACAGATGTTTGAGGTACTGTGTGTATACTTGTGAATCACTTGAAAGTTTGGTGTGAGGTGTTTTGATCAAGGTGAGGAGACTATAGATCAGGTGTGATGGATGAAGTCTGAACCAGAAACTCCATGTTGATGTGTAAAAGTTTGAGAGAAAAATTACAATCGGTTTAATTTAATTTGTTAATAGTCGTTTTTTGTTTTTTTTGTTTGTTTTTTTTGTCTGCCAGGTAGGCAAAACTTTGTTGGAAATAAAGTGACCTATGTGGCAACTCATAGACATGCACTTACTGCTATCTGTTGTGGGATGATGTCTTGCTTCCACAAGAGTGAGTCTGAATGAAACTAGAAAACTGTTGTGATAATCTTCCATGCACAACCTTTTTTTATTATTAGCCTTTTTTTTCCTGTTATTTAATATTATATTGACTCCAAAATGCAATCAAGACTGTTAATTTCTATTTGTCCAACCAAAATCGATGTTTAATTATTGTTGAAATGATGTATGGAAAAGCCGGTAACGAAATAGTGTAGAGTTCCTCGCTTATGTTTGTATTTGTCCGATTTTAATGTTTTTATGCTACAGAATCATTCACTTTACCTTAGATGCATATATATAAATATATATATATATGTTTTTATTTGTCCTGTATGAAAGATGTTTTCTTTTTCCTTTTATTGGTTTTCATTAAGCACATATTTTATTAAGAAATATGGATTGTTTGCGGGTTAAAACCTTGGATCAGCCGTATCTGTTCATATGCAGTGGATATATCGAAGTGCTAATGACTCAGATGTTTAACTCCCTTTACTCAATGAAAAAATGTATTTTAAAAACGACATAAAATATCCTCAACATGTTCCTATCATTTACCTTCAAATCACTGTGGGAGGGATTATATATATATACATATGAGAATACATGAGATTATATATATATATATATAAATAATACAAATAAGATATAATTTATGATATAATATGATTTAGTCGATGGAACACAGCTCGTTGTAAACCTGAAGCAGGTCCTGTGACCTCTGTGACCTCTTCCTCTTCATGAACTCCTCCATCCTCATGTCTGTTGTTTTGATACTTTTACCATCCTACTGATTTTACTGTTTCTAACAGACAAGCTCAAGGTGACGTGTTTAGATTTAATGCTGTTGTTGTTATACTCTTATGAAAAAAAGAAAGAAAATAAGAAAAAAAAAAAAAACAATAATCAAAACACTACAGATGATGGCAGGTGGTTTTATTTCTGGCTGTATTTTTTTACCCTGTTGAAAAGGTGTATTTTTCAATTCTCTGACAGTGATGCAAAACTTGGGTCTAAACTCTGACCTGGCTCCAAATACAAGTCAGGTTACTCTTTTTACGTTTTTATCAACGGTTTTCAAGATGAATACATTCTCCTTTTTTCTGTTTCAATTGTACTACTGTTCCTTCTATATAATACATTTTACGAATAAAACTTTGATATTGCTTTACAAATCTTCTCATTTATTTTCCATTTTGTTGCCTTTGACTCGAGTGACTTAGTGACCAGCCCAGATCATATTTTTGCTCTCCAATCCTGAACTATACATTTTATTAAATAGTTTAGGCCTATTTAATGCTAAGATTTCCTTGAATCAACACCCAGCAAGGCTACCTTGAAACATGAATGGAAAAACATGTTAACTTCATGCATGTCAGCGGTGGATGGAGAAACATGTTAACTTCATGCACGTCAAAGGTGGATTTACAAGGCGTTCACTAAAGATCCTGTGCTGCCATCTAGTGGTAAGACTGAATAATGCGGAGTTCTCTTATTGCTGCCAGCAGGGAGGCAGTATAACGTGTCTAATCCTATCAAGTGAGCCAGAAGCACTGCTGTGTGACTGAGAAAGCTGTTCAGACCATACATGGACACTGAATCGAATTTCCAATTTAATTTCTGTTTTCAAAGTACACGCATCACATAGTTAAATCTAAATGTCTAATATTCCTCAATGTGGCTAAATGCTCCACACTGCTATGAGTTATGTAGGTTTTTACTGCTTGTTTCAGTAAACTATGGATAAGAAAAAGTCAGCAAGTTGGAATCTACAGTGGTAAGTGTTTACTCATTTCTGTTTGTGAGGGTGTGTGCGTGTGTGTGTATGTGTGTGTGTTTTTTCTATCCGTGTGTGTGCACAATGCTTGAGTGTTTGTACACACCAACACACCCATCAAACATGGTCTGGGGCAGTCACACACTGCCCCTTTCTTCTGCATGGCTATGAGACTAGATCTGGTGTGTGTGTTTGTACGTGTGTGTGTGTGTGTGTGTGTGTGTGTGGGGGGGTTAGGGAGGAGGGGCTCCATTCAAGGCTCTTTGTGTGGGTGTCCACAGTGTTGTCTGAGAGTCGGGTCCATTGTACCAAACCGCTGCTCCTTATTGACACAAGACTTCCCTCTGCATGTTCCCAGGCTTGAGCTAACGTGAGCGACTGAAACAGGATCCTTCCGAGCTCAGGGTAGTTTGTTTTCTCTAACCCCCCCCCTACCCCCCCCTACCCCCCCCCTACCCCCCCTACCCCCCCCATACCCCTCCACCCTGCAACTATTGTCTGACCCTGAGTAGTTTGGGTCTAAACGGTGGCGTTGACACTGCAGGGGGGGTCTGCAGGAGGAGGGGGGGGTACGCAGGTAATCAGGTGGTCCTGGCTGCAGCAGGTATAGATGAGTTGCTGTGAGCTACATCACATCATTGAGGCCTGACACCACCTATAGAGAGGTGACACTTCTGAAGGGGTGTGGAGGAGTGTGTGGGTGTGTGTATGTGGGTGTGTGTGCGTGTGTGTGTGTGTGTGTGTGTGTGTGTGAGTGGGTGTGTAGGAGTGTGTGTGAGTGGGTGTAGGAGTGTGTGAGTGTGTGTGTAGGAGTGTGTGTGTGAGTGTGTGTGTGCGGGCAGTGCGTTGGTGCCCTCGTCACTGAACAGTGTGTGCAGGTCCCAGTCCTTCCAGGAGGCTGCTGGTCTCTGCCTCCTGCTGAAGTTAGGAAGAACTCAGCCTCTGACTGCTCAGGTCAGAGGTCACCTGAGAACGTCACTGTGTCTCCTGAGTTACATTATGATGACATCATCCTTTATTTGTCCCACAGTGGGGAAATGGCAGTTTGCAACGGCAGCAGGGAGCAAATAGACAGAAAAATATATATATTTATATATAAAAATACAAAATTACCCACTAAACACACAAGCAATCTATATAGAACTTGAACAAATACTGAAGTATCTATTGTGTCCCATAATTCCCACAATTTTTTTCTTCCTAATGGACATACATGGTATCACATCCCAACTCCTTACGAATCAAATCTAAATGTCAACGGCTTCACATACGCCCATAGAAACTGCCCTTTAACCAAGCTAACTCAACAAAACTGCAACAAGAAAAGACACAGAAAGATCATCCCTCCAAATAGTTCCAAAGCTCTCTGGGGGAAGATGACTGAGAAAATGAGATATAGTCGTGATAGTTTTTCTTTTATTTGTGTGAATTTGTGATGACTGTGTCTACCTGCCTGCTTGTGATGTCGTACTGTATGTGAAGACTGCCTTTGTAGAGAGCCAAGCTCATGGTCTGACACACACACAAGGATCGGCACGCACCACCACACACACACAAAGACCCCCCCCCCCCCCGTTGAAAGTTTGGGTTGAGCTGTCTCCTCACTCAGCTTCTCTTGGTTCTAGTTGAGGTTCAGAAAGAGAAACAAGCCTGAAGAAAAGAACACTGTGACCATCACTGTCACCGCACATTTCATTCAAGACACACATTTCCTTTTCCCAAACAGTCGGCTACCACAAAATCACCACCCTCCAAGCATGTGTGTGTGTTTGTGTTGGTTGCACGCATTTTTGTTGCGTTCCCATGCCTTCCCTGTACATGATTGTGTGTGCGTGTGTGTTGTTGAATCGTAATGTGAGTTTTGGTTTGTGTGTGCACTTGTGCGTCTCGCACGTCTGTTCACAAGTGTGTGTTTGTTTACGAGCGTCTGTTCCTCGGTCCCTGTGTGTGAGCACGCAGGTGTGTGTGTGCGCGTGTGTGTTGACACACTCCCTGTCTGCGAGTGTGTGAGCAGAGTGTGCGTCTGAGCAGGAGTGTTTGTATTATCTGTCAGCATGTCGTGTGTGTGTGTGTGTGTGTGTGTGTATGTGTCTAGGAGAAGCAGCAGGTTCCCACAGCTCAGATCCAATTCAGTTGTAACTTTATCTCCGTGTGAGCACAGCTCCACCAGCGCTCTCCCCTCCCCACCGGAGTGTGTGTGTGTGTGTCAGACATTTCCCTTGTCAGTCCCACAGTACCCCCCCCCCCCCCCCTCCCTCCAGATCAGTTTCCAGTGTCAGCGTAGGGACCCAGTGGCAGCAGCCGTGGTCACATGTCACCCCATGTCATCTTGGGGGCCGCATGCACCCTCCTGTCACCCTACACCTGACCCCCCCCCCACCACCACCCCCCCCACATCAGCAACTGTGAACGGAGGCTGGAGGGGGGGGGGGTGTGGAAGGACGTGAGGTGTACTGTGAGGGAAGGCTTATAGACAGCAGACCTCACCCTGCCACCCTGGAGAGGGGGGGGGGGGGTACTGACGGGAGATACCGGGGGGTGAGGAGGGAGGGCGGGGGGGGGGGGGAGGGCGGGGGGGGGAGGGCGGGGAGGCAAAAGTATACCTGCCTGTCGACAGCTGGAAATAGAGTTGGAGGAGGAGAAAGGCTGTAAAGTGTGCGTGTGTGTTTGTGTGTGGTGGGTGGGTGGGTGGGTGGGTGGGGGGGGGGGGGGTGGGTTGATTTCATGACTTCTGCTTGCCTAGAGGACTGCACAGGGGAAATGGGGGGGAGGAGGGGGGAGGCAGGGGAGGGAGGAGGAGGGAGGAGGGGGGGGAGGAGGGAGGAAGGGGGAGCGTCAGGCTGAAATCAAATCAAAACAGATGTGAAGGGGTGGAGTGTGTGGGGGGGAGTGTGTGGGAGAACGAGGCCTGAGAGGAAGTGTACGACAAGATGACGTTCAATAAAGAGGTGAAGTTGTTGTGTGAGACCCTGTGTGTGTGAGTGTGTGAGTGTGTGTGTGTGTGTTTGCCCTGTGTTACTTTGTGAGTACTTTGTTTCCCTTTGTTTGTCTGTATGTGTATCTGGATCTAACAGGATGTAGTAAATGCCAACATCCAATAAGGTTAAAGGTCACACAAATTAGAAAATGCCCTAAAAATCAGATTTCAACTGGAAAATTGCAGTTTGTGGGGATTTCGTGCTTCAAACAACTTGGTTGTGTCTAGCTGTGTGTTGGTTCTTTGGCATACAATGTGATCTGGTCTGTTATTGTCTTTACAACATAATCACTGTGTGCGTGTGCGTGCGTGTGTGTGTGTGTATTTGTCGAGGCCTTTATTGCCACATTTTTGTGTGCGATTACTGTGAAAACACAATGATGAGTTATAATGTCTGTAATTGGGTGGTGTTGGTTTTTTACTTTTACAATGCGTGCCTGTGTGTTATGTCAATGTTCTGACTATGTTGGTTAAACTGGGGACAGAGACTTTCTAAGGTGAGTTTCACAGTTCATCTAAACCTCTTTAACGAAGGAAACTTCAATGTTTTCATCACACGCTGCCCGTATTTCAACATGTCAAACATACAGAGCGAAAGTTATGTCAACTCAAAATCAAATCGTATCGAGGGACCTTGTTGCACAGGAGCGTAGAAATACCATTCCAGTTGTCAAACATATTCCAATTCAAGTTCTTCCCATGAATTTAACTTACTAGCGCCTTCTCGTCCCGTCTAATTCAGAGCTGTGTGACAAAAGCTTTGAAACAAAAACCCCAAACTGCCCTTGCCTCAGTGGCTCTGTGTATTTTTAAGATATTTACTGCTTTCATCCCTCCCTCTCCCCTCCATCCATCCCTCTCCCCCTCCATCCCTCTCCCCCTCCATCCATCCCTCTCCCCCTCCATCCCTCCCTCTCCCCCTCCATCCCTCCCTCTCCCCCTCCATCCATCCCTCTCCCCCTCCATCCATCCCTCTCCCCCTCCATCCCTCCCTCCTGCCCAGAGGAACACTCTTGTATCGAGCACGGTAACACCAGCCGGCATGCAGAGCTCACGAGCCCCCCCCCCCCCCCCTCACGAGGCCACCTACCCGCCCCCCCCCCGAGGAACAGCATGCTGGGTGAACATGGAGCTAAACAGCCAACACAAGTTCAACATTAGGCCTAACGATATCATTAGACCAACACTAATTCAATGTCTGCTCAATGTTCTGCTTGCTCATGCTAGCCTCTCCCTGAGTATTCCTCCCTCCTTCCCTCCCACTTCATCCTCTTGGGTTGTGTTAGAGAGTGGCTCCAATTTGCCGACAGCGTCACCGCGGAGACGGGCGTGAAAACAAACACTCTTAACGTCCCACATCAAAAGGAAAGATTCAGGCGTGTCCTGCGGAGCACGGTGAAATATTGATGCTTCGCCATCTTTAAACTGCTCATTAGAGAAAGGGGGAGTGTGTGTGTGTGTGTGTGTGTGGATGAGCCAATCTGGCAACCCTATCTTAGACAATAGCGAGCATGTGAGTGTGTGTGTGTGTGTGTGTGTGTGTGACTCATGGATTGTTTGTTACACTGGGTTCTCATGTTGCTGTATAACCCTACATCTGACTGTGCGCCACAATCTCATATTAAAGTCTGAAGTCTGTTTGTCTTGATAAGTTACACATGGTGTTTGTAGGATTCCCACACAAACATAATCATACCAGCATTTACTGCTAACACAAACGCACACATTTACTGGTAACACACACACACATTCCGCACACACCCTTCAAACATACCCTACACACACCCTGCACAACCCTCAGCCCACAAGTGCCCTATGCGTGCCACCCCCAAAACCCAACACACACACACACCCCAGACATCCCTCAGTCAGTGGCTGGTTGTTTATTTGGGGTGCAGTTGAAATGTGCAACTCGTTTAAAACATGAGACCACAACAGTTAATGTCTTTACTTCTGATTGAACACAGTCAGCCCAGAGCAGTACACTCAATACACCCCATGATGCACCTACTAGGCACATGAAGTCACTGTCTTTAAGAACACTGCATCCCTACTCAACTACAACAGCCACTGACGAACTGCTACCATCTTTGAGACCTGATGGCCTGACAGACCTGATCATTCATTTACAACCATCAGTGAATGTAGAAAGGATAAGAAAAAAAAAGAGTTGACATTGTGCCTTTAAGGATGGTTTATTAGAGAATCTTCTAGACTCTCAAAGAAAAAACGTCACCATGTGCAGGGGCCCCTGAGGGTCGACCCAGGGTGTCGTTCTACTAACAGTTAGGTCCCCAAGGGACAGAGAGAGCAGGGGCACCAAGCGGATGGAGGGGGGGGGGGGGGGGGGGTCCTGTAGGTGGGGGGAGAGAGAGAGATGAGGAGGAGAGATCCTCTGTGCTCACACAGCTACAGAGAGGCGTGCACGTACACACACACACGCACACACACGTACACACACACGTACACACACACACGGCTGGTAGCACACTCCCCTGTGGAGCAGATCCGCAAGAGAGTTTTTTTTAATCTTCTCTGGCTTTTGTCCTCTTAGATTTAAAAGAGGAACGACAGACTCACATGGATTTAGTCAAGCCCACCCAATCTCACACACACACACACACACACACACACACACACACCACACACCACACACACACACACACACACACACACACACACACACACACACACACCCACACACACCAAAACTTCAGAGCAAGGACTACGGTTATTACGGGCATTATTTCTACAAAACAACCCCATAAAAAGAAAATGTATACCACATGAAACCTCCACTTAAACATAATGTAAATCTTTATAACCTATAGGTTTATCTGTCCTGCATATGTGATGTGAAGAAGGATGATAGAAGGGGGGGGGGGGGGGGGAGGGAGGGGGGGGTTGGTCCTCTTAAGTTAAGACTATGTTTACCATAAGCTTCACAGCTTTAAGGCTTTTCTACCACCCACCAAAAACGCATTAGACCGAGGGCACACAGGCCAGATCTTAAAAAGCTTAAACACACCTGCAGCATAGCCCTTGCCACATCAAACACCATCACACACACACACACTGACGGGGGCAACAAGGGAGTCTGTGTGTGAGTATACAGAAAAGAGAACTGTGTGTGTGAGTGTGTGTGGTAAGGACTGCGTTTACACACACACACACACATAGCTAGGTACCTGTATAAAGCTTGCATCTCATCTAAAAGACCTTGGGATTGTACCACAATAAAGGCCACACCACACGCACGCACGCACGCACGCACACACACACACACACACACACACACACACACACACACACACACACACACACACACACACACACACACACACACACACACACACAACAAACAAGACCCCTTCTGCTCAAGTTAGACAACATCAGCCTACAAGGCCTTGGCTATCATCCAGAAGAAAACATGCTTTGTAATTGAACAGTTATGTATGATTCATAACAGAGCTAGTTAGTTTCTTTTTTTGACTTCCCTCACACCTGCTTCACAGATCGCTGCAGTTTTTGTCTGGGGGGGGGGGGGGGGTGTAGGCAGTGCTGTATCTAGGTCAAAACAATTGAGGGGTGCAATTGTCGGGGGCCTCGTGGAAGGGAGAGGAGAAACTCCGGGGGCTCTGATGAGGGTCTTTAGAGAAGGTGTGGGGGGTGCTACAGAGGCCATGCAGGTGTGTGTGTATTCTGCAGGTTTGTTCTGAAAGTGTGTGTGTGTGTGTGTGTGTGTGTGTGCACCCTGCAGAGAATCCTGGCTCCGAGCTGTATAACAGAGATAAATTAGCTGTAGTTGTTGCTTTTCTGCTGAAATAAGTCCGTCTGCTCCGAGGCTCCAGCACAAGTCCAGCACTTCTGAGCGTAGCTGCAGTCTGCTACTGTTTCCACTAGACTAGCATTATCGGTTATAAAAGTACTGGACGTATTTACGACTGTGCTGATGGAACACAGAGCTTACTGGAGTGGACGTGCAGCCTCTGCCAGGCTGTGGAGGGAGGCTTGTGTGCTCTGCAGCCTCTGCCAGTCTGTGGAGGGAGGCTGTGTGCTCTGCAGCCTCTGCTGAAAGCACAGCACACTCCTACTCTGACTCTGCCGTCAGCAGATGGCTTTCTAAGGAGATCAATCTTTGTGGACTGTCCAGCTCGTCTAGGCCATTTGTTAAGAGTTGCCAGAGAAAAGCCATTGTCAGGAATTTGTGCTTGCGATTTGGGCAGTGTGTGTGTGTGTGAATGTGTGTGTGAGCGTGTGTGTGAAGTGAGTACACAATGACTAGACTTATCCTCTCCAACACCACAAGGTTTAATAGTAAACCTTATCTTTGTGCCTACACAGCGATTTAGTCATTAACACGTCTCTTAACACGGTTGCCGAATGAAAGGCTCAGACTGCTGAATCAATCTTGTGATCTTTAATGAGCCCTGACTGTTTCTCTGTGCTGCACTGGCTGTGACGACACAGCCAGCAGCCCTAACAGCAGGTGGTCATTCTATTGACAGGAAGTAGGGCGGGGGGGCAACAGGAAGTGTTTGAGACAGGTGGTGATGATGATAGGGGGTGAAGAGAGGGGGGAAGGAGAGGGAAAGACACATCTCTTTCACTGAAAACACAGAAGCTGTCAGGTATAATTAGACCTATTTTAGTGTGAGTGTGTACCAGCTTTATGTCCACATCTGTGTTTGTGTATTAGGTCTGCCTGGCCTACACACACACACACACACACACACACACACACACACACACACACACACACACACACACACACACACACACACACACACACACACACACACACACACACACACACACACACACACACACACACACACACACACACACACACACACGTGTGCTGCCAGGGGCTACCTAAAGATCCCCGTGAGCAGGGAGGAGGCACGCGTGACGCACATCATGCTCCTGTTCTGCTGCTCCTGGTGGGCTGAGTCATGTGACTGCCCACTGATTGGAGCTGTAATTGGCACACAGGAAGTGAGCAGGTGGGGGATCCAGGCTCTATCATGCTGCCCTGGTTGGACTTGTGTGTCTGTGTGTAAGTGTGTGTGTGTGTCTGTGTGTGTCTGTGTATGTGTGTGTGTGTGTGTGTGTCTGTGTGTGTGTGTGTGTCTGTGTGGATCCACATCAACAAGATGATTAGAGATGGACAGAAAAAAGCAGGACTGACAAAAGCGTGATGAACTTCCCCACCGTCACTTAGTGAGCGTGTGTGTGTGTGTGCGTGTGTGCGTGCGCCACACAATGACATGATCCTCACGCCTGCTGATCTGCGTTACCATGGTAACACCTTGGCAGGGCGCTGTTTAGTTAATTTTTTATCCGTGTTCTGGGAAGCTTGGGTAGACACGCGGGGGTGGGGGTGGGGGGGCAGGTAGAGGGGCCGCAGGTACACACACCTGCAGGTGGGGGGGGTAGATGTGTGACAGCTAAGCACCTGGCAGGCCCAAGGAAAGCAGGTCATGTGATGCCAGGATACATCTAAGGGTCAAGGAATGCAGTCTTGTGTGTTTGTGTGACAACGTGTGTGTGTAAGTGTTTGTGTCAGTCCTTGCACGGTCAAAGGCTGACATTCCAACACATGAAACATTAGCGAGGCTGTCTAAAAGCAGACAGGTAACGCTCAGCAGTGTGAGATCCGGTACTGAACAGCAGCTCTACCCACCTGGCTCATGAACAGCAGCTCTACCCACCTGGCTCATGAACAGCAGCTCTACCCACCTGGCTCATGAACAGCAGCTCTACCCACCTGGCTCATGAACAGCAGCTCTACCCACCTGGCTCATGAACAGCAGCTCTACCCACCTGGCTCATGTGAAACTCCAGCCTTCTCATGTAGCGTTCGATGGTTTTGATTTGCTGCAGAACACAGAAACACAGAAGGTCATCGGTGGTCCGAGGGGTCATCAGGCTGAAGTTAGGCTGAAGGGAGGTGTTGTTAGTAAGCTCTCCTCCTCCCGTCACTTACCTTGTCTAGATCATACAGCACTCCCTGCAGAAAAACATACACAGACAAGAGAGAGAGAGAGAGAGAGAGAGAGAGAGAGAGAGAGGGGGAGGGAGGGAGAGAGAGAGAGAGGGAGAGGGAGAGGGAGAGGGAGAGGGAGAGAGAGTGAGAGAGACAGAGGGAGAGGGAGAGGGAGAGGGAGAGAGAGAGGGAGGGAGAGAGAAGGGAATATAAATGAGCACAGGTGTTTGGCACTCCTGATGTTGACAACACTTCTGCAGAGTAGCTTGGCGCTTATGTCACGTCAAAAATCCTTGGTTTTCAATGAGCCATCGAGTGTTAGCCATCATTTGGTGAATGAGACAACATAACCATCCTCAGAAAGGACAGATGCCATGCGGAGACAAACAGCATTACCGCAATAATGAGTGTTATGCTACAGTAACACCTTCAAAACAACAACGGCTCCTTATTAAACCTATTTCGGCTAAACCCAAGGGATATTCTTTTTTTCCCCACCAACACTGTCGATCTAAGGTTAACGATGTCATTTCCTGCCTCACCAGTCTAGAGTTCCTCTTCATGTCCTTCATGAGGGATGTGAGCTTGTCCAGTTCTGACTGATGGACCTCCAGGTACTCACTGAAGGACAAAGCAGAGTTACATGTATGTCATGGTCCTATCTGCCATCTGTGTATGCAGCCGTGTGTGTGTGTGTGTGTGTGTGCTCATAGAGCCTGTGGGACAATCACTGACATGCATGCATGTCTTCATGTGTGTGTGTATGTGTGTGTGTGTACTCACTCCAGGCCTTGTTTGAGGGCTCCATAGACCTCCTCCAGCCTCTGAGGCTGAGGCTCCCTGGAGCTGCTGGCCTTGTGCCCAGACAGATGGGGCTTCTTGGGCTTGGTCTGAGCCTTCTTCTGGACCACCGAGTTCCCCATGAACGAGTTACACCTGCAGACACACCCACACACACACACACACACACACACACACACCCAGGTCAGTCTGGATAGTCGGTACAGAATGTTACGACTAACCCCCGGAAAACACAGAGGAAGTTAGGGTCAGGAGAGACACACACACACACACACTCCAACGAATCAGGAACAGGACTAACAACAGATAATGGTTCTTTGTTCTCTTAGACCAGTGGTCTTCAACCCTGGTCCTCAGGACCCACTGTCCTGCATGTTTTAGATGTTTCCCTGCTCCAACACACCTGATTCTAATGCATGGGGCGTTATCTAGCTCTGAAGAATCCTGGTAAACGATCATGCATTAGAATCAGGTGTGTGGGAAGGGGGAAACATCCAAAACCTGCAGGACAGTGGGTCCTGAGGACCAGGGTTGAAGACCACTGTCTTAGACAGTTCGTCATGTCAGCAGGTAGCAGACTATCTGAGCAGATCTGAGGGTTGCTCTGTCTGTGATATGATGCTCATATCTCCAGAGGGGGTCGTAGCCACGCTGTGAGAAAAGATCTGCTAATGAACTTCACTAGACGGCCAAACCTGATCATTTCATTATCCCTGATCGGTCCTCGTGTTGGTCCCATGGTACCACTGTGGCTTGTTCTGTCTTTCACACAACCCTTCATTGACACACACACATGCCCGCCCACACACACACACACACACACACACACACACACACACACACACACACACACACACACACACACACACACACACACACACACACACACACACACACACACACACACACACACACACACACACACACACACACACACACACACACACACACACACACCCTTATCGATAACAAGCAACCATCCCTTTGGCGACCAATTTCTATGGAAATGCTGGCAGTGGCTTTTTAGTGGCTTCAACAGCTGCAGCCAATATCAAAACAATCACAACTAACATATTTCCTTTGCTTTTTATTGACTTATGTTTCTCCAAAATGACTTTCTGATCCTGGTTAGTGTCTTACATGGCCTCATGGTTCAGTGAGACCTGCTCGTGTTCGAGACCCTTCTGTCTCCTCCAGCTGTACGTGAGATAAGGGTCGCCTCTGAAATGCTGTGAGTCTGGATTCCAGAGTCATCGTTAAGGCGACGGTGACAGATGACGTTTCTGGTCGGCCTGCATGAACGTGCCGCTGGAGGGGGGGAGGAGGGGGAGGGGGGGAGGGTTCTGAGCTGCTGTGAATCTAGGCCAACATCGTAGAACGGGAGCGTCTCGTAGCCTCGTAGCCTCGGGGTCACGCTAGCTGGCGTTACGTTCAGCAGAACAGCTCCAGCAGGGATTGGGGATGTGGATTTCAGTCTCACGCGCACACACACACACAAACACAAACACACACACAGACACACAAACAGACACACACACACACAGACACACACACACACACACACACACTGCCGTTCTGGCACTCTCTCTTTTCCACATTTACCCATTTTGTCATGTACACCCAAACACACGCGCAGACACACACACATGCAGACACACACTCTCAGGCCCTTTTGAAGCTCTTGCCGCATTCCTTCAAATTCTCCTCAAAGTTGGAATCGGAATGATAACAGTCAGGCTGTATGTTCGTTGCCTGCTGATCAGATTTATCTAAGCCAATTACTGCATAGACAGTGTGTGTGTGTGTGTGTGTGTGTGTGTGTGTGTGTGTGTGTGTGTGTGTGTGTGTGTGTGGTGGAGGCTAGTCTCAAATGGGCTCGACAAGACAGGCTGGAGTGTCTAAGGAGGTCATTGGCAGAGCCGTCAAAATGGAGATGTAAGATATATCTGCTTGTGACAGGATGAGGAAAACTTTCATCCTCTGAAGGCTGAGAACAGTTGAATCTTAGTTTGTGGAACACAGCATTTCTATCTATCGCAAACAAACTACAGTTATATTCACATCACACAACTTCAGACACGCATCTATTATTTCTCTTCCTTCCCACTGGGACGGTAAACTGAGTCGCATCTATATTCAGAAAAGGTCCGGAAAAGCAGAATAGTCGTACCGTGAGCGTCTTTCCTGTAAGGTGCTGAAGCCGGCGAAGGACTGACTCCGGATGATGCCGCTAGGTCCTCCTGGGGAGTGAGTGCCGGCCGCCATGATCTCCGGGACGCGGGACGACACTCCTATTGGACGACAGAGAGACAGAGAGAGAGAGAGACAGAGAGAGAGAGAGGGAGAGAGAGGGAGAGAGAGGGAGAGAGAGAGAGAGAGAGAGAGGGAGAGATGGAGGGAGAGAGACAGAGGGAGAGGGAGAGAGGGAGAGAGAGAGGGAGAGAGAGAGAGAGAGAGAGAGAGAGAGGGAGAGAGAGAGGGAGAGAGACAGAGAGAGAGACAGAGAGAGAGAGAGAGAGAGAGGGAGAGAAAGGGAGGGAGAGAGAGGGAGAGGGAGGGAGAGAGAGAGAGGGAGAGACAGAGAGAGAGAGGTGGAGTTTAATAAGGCAAATCTTTTTGACTAGGCTTCACCACAAATAGCATCGTCACGGTTACGAGCAATCCTCACACGAGCTGACATCTGCAGTATGATCCCCCCACCCCCAATTTTTTTTTTAAGAAGGGTTCAAGGGATAGAAGAACTCAACGACAGAAGTAACGAGCCCGGGTTCAAGAAGTGGAGCAGAAAATAAAGAGATCCAGAAGCAGCTTTGCTCTTGTGGGGTTCGCAGGTTGACGACAGAATCTTTCAGACAAGTGTGCACACGCTCAGACAGGAACCACACTGCTGTCATCAACACCACAGCACCCTGCTCTGCAGCTGGGCTTGTTAGGAAGGAGTTAGGAACACAAGGTTTGTCCCACACAACCTCGTCATGAAGCCTAGGAGAAACAAGGCGATGATGAGGTGAGACAGTGCGTCTAAAGTGGGTCACAGTAGAGGAGCACCTGGGGTCGTATCATGGAGACACTGGAGCATCTCTCTTGTACATGCAGCCAAATAGGCCAGCATTCACAGGAAGTCTAGAAATGGTCGAGCGATTAGCATTTTTTTTGCGTAACTCCATCCTTGTAGGTTGTTATTCAAGTCTATATTTAGAAACCTTGGTCTGCCAGTCATACTTCTGAAGTATCGTTTGTTTGTTTTTTTGTTTTTTTTGCTGCAGATCTTGAACGCTCTGTTGAGACACGCCAGCTTTCAGCACTCGAAAAAAGCAGCTCCCCTAAAATAGACCAGCGGCAGAATGAAATGGCTGCATTTAGCGAGGAGATAATGGTGTTTCAAGCTGCAGACCCCACTGGGAAGAAGCACATCAGAAGACTGAACCTATGCTTGACGATGACCTCGGTCACAGCATGTCCAGTAGATGCAGCAATCGAGGACAAAACTCATGAACTGTCAGTTATTGTACTCTCTCTCTCAAAGTAGCGGGTCATAACTGAGTACACTGGTGGTTGTCATGGCAGAGAAAATGCCATTCAATTCTAATCAGGTTTCTCCTAATGGCCCTTTAGATTCACACAAGTAGCTATGACAGCAAATTTAATGAAGCACATAAACAGGTATTACATTTCTTTGTGCTTGTTCAATGTTCAATGCCCTCCCATTTACTGAAGGCACTGAATGAGTCTAAACTCAATTGTATTCAAGTTGACCTTTAGATCTTGGTTCAAATGGCTGGTAAACAGAACCAACTTTTGCCACTGGTGAACAAACAAGTAAACAACAACAACAACAACAACAACATGACAGTGTGATGGAGCACAGTGATCCTGCTGCTGACAGTGTGTCTGAACACTGATCGTCTCCTCAACACTGCCAACGCCGAGGGAGAGATGTCATATCATGTGACTCTCCTCGGTTTGACTCCATTTGCAAACAAGCTGTGCAGCACCGTCAGTGAAGTGGCCCACACACACACACCCACGCACACACACACACAGACACACACAGACACACACAGACACACACAGACACACACACACACACACACCCACGCACACACACACACACACACACACACACACACAGACACACACACAGACACACACACACACATGCACACACAGACGCTCACACACACACGCTCACAATTCTGACTAAGCACAACAAACACATTTCTCCCAATAAAAAAAACGAAAAAACGAACCACTTCATCTCATGTTGTTTTGAATCAAAACACCCGTTGAGACATGAGAATGTGTACATTGCTGAATTTAGTATGAGCTCTACTCCAAAAGCAGATATCCACCTCCATGTCTGTATGATCTACGACTCTCATTTCCCTGAACGCAGAAAGGTTACCTCAGTGCAAAGAGAGCATGCGAGCATCTCTTTGTCCACACTCCCAAAACAGCGAGTTTCCCCCATGACTGTAGCAGTTTAAAGGAAGCAATGTGGAATGACTGGTAAACCAGGCGTCCCTATTCAAGCCTGAGCTTGTCTCATCTCATGGACGCTGCCTCTGACATTCAGCATGAAAACAAACCTCTCAACTCGTCTCCCATTCGCATCCTCAAATCACAGGTTTCGCTGGCGCCTCGCCGATTCACACGAGGGTCATCTAAAACACACACGTCACTGCCTTACCCACAGTCGAACAAGCCCCTCTTTTCATTACCCGCCCCCCCCCACCCTCCCCCCCTCCCTTTCCTTCCCACAAGTCGTTCAATGCTGCCTTCCAAGACAGCTACTCCTGATGCATTCTGGGTAGGTGCCAGGGAGACAGTGCTGAATGCAGCTGCCAGTCATGCCATTGAGGGGCATGAGCTTTCTGCCAGCGGGACTCACACCATGAGCTCACACATAAGGCCCCAGCAAGGGGGGGGGGGGGTGTCGGCTTGAGGAGGAACTGTGAGTGAATGAAAGTGAAAGAGCGTGCATTGGTGTGTGTGTGTGTGTGTGTGTGCTTGTTGCGAGTATGAGGGAGGGAGAGTGCACATCTCAGTAGAATGTTTGTTTCGGAGGCTTGTCTGTGAGTAGCAGCCTCATCAGGACTCTCTAGTCAGAGTCCCTGGGGTAGTGTGGGGGGAGGGGGGGATGATGTAATGGGCCTGGGGGTGAGAAAGGGGGAGGGAGGTGTTACTAATGTGCCCCCACCTCAACACACAGTTCAAGAGCAGCCGTCGCCTCAAGAAAGACGTGTGTGTGTGTGAGTGAGTGTGTGTGTGTGTGTGTGTGTGTGTGTGGATGAGTGTGTTGCTCTCATTTGTGGGTGAAGGGTGTGGGGTAATGTTTCCCCTCTGTGCGTGTGCATGCTTGTGCATGAGTGTGTGTCAAGACCACCTTAGAGAGGGTGACGGTACAAAGAAGGGATGGATAGGTGGAGGAATTGATAAGCAGTGTGTGTGTGTGTGTGTGTGTGTGTGTGTGTGTGTGTGTGTGAGGGGGGGGGGGGCGGTCTTTCATCCGCTCCCCCAGCAGGGTCCAGTAAGTCCAAGGTTGAGCACCGCAGGATGGATCCTGCTGCCTGGTGCCAGCACTGAAAAGACCCCCTGAATACCGGACACACACACACACACACACACACACACACACACACTTTAACTTTCCAAGTCACTCTTTCTCTCACACTCAACCACAAAAACAAACCATCACCCATTCTCATCCTCTTGGCCCAACACAGACTAACACCCACATCCTTGTGTGGAGTTTCTACTCTCCTTAGCCTCTTCTGAATCACTGTTCCCACATTACTACACAACAGCCTGCACACACAACAGCCTGCACACACACACAACAGCCTGCACACACAACAGCCTGCACACACAACATCCTGCACACACAACAGCCTGCACACACACACAACAGCCTGCACACACACACAACAGCCTGCACACACAACAGCCTGCACACACACACAACAGCCTGCACACACAACAGCCTGCACACACACACAACAGCCTGCACACACAACAGCCTGCACACACAACAGCCTGCACACACAACAGCCTGCACACACAAAACAGCCTGCACACACAACAGCCTGCACACACAACAGCCTGCACACACAACAGCCTGCACACACAACAGCCTGCAAACACAACAGCCTGCAAACACAACAGCCTGCACACACTAAGACACAGTAGAGAAACCTCATGCTGTCCTCGGTGTGCATGACTAACATCCCAGCCCACTGCGCTCGCTAACAGGAGGCTAATTCTTAATGCCTTGTATAAATTAGCCTCTCCATAGCAACGGCAGACAATACGGCTGGGTTATGTGAAGCTACACTGCTATTATGAGCGAGGCCAAAGAGATCTAGAACGCTGTTATCAGCCTATGAGGTTACGAGAAGGAGAGAAACAGGCTTAGCCTTCTGGGCCAATCAGGTTAGGGCCTGAAAGGGGTCTGCATTTCGTCCAATAATGTCACTAAAAACCTAAAGACGTCATTACAGTGTTGGACCAGAATAACCGCAAGCCTGACCACAGTACGGTAGTAGAACAGTCAGTGGTCAACAGAGGCGCTCCACTGGTTTGTTTTTCAAAACCTCTGTTGTCTTATGACATACAGCAAAAATGTAACTGTGGATTAAATGTTTGTAAAGAAATTAAAAGGTGATCTGGCTCTTTGTGATGGGATTAAAATACGGAGAAGGATGTGTGTGTGTTTTAATCTAACCAGCTTCTGTTTGACCTAGTGCCCTGGTAAATTCTTCTCTTATAACCAAACAAATATATCTAGTGTGTGTGTGTGTGGGGGGGGGGGGGTACTTATTCAAGAAAACAAATGGTATCGGTTCCTCCCGCTTACAGCTTTAGCGTCCACCACACACACACACAGACACACACACACACACACAGACACACACACACACACACACACACACACACACACACACACACACACACACACCGACACACACACACACACACACACACAGAAAATAAACCAAACCCTTCAGCAACACTGAGCAGAACGCTCGTCCCTTCCTGCTCTTGAATTGTTGTCAGAAGAGTTCTATTCATAGCAGCTCTTTATCAGCTAACACAGGAGGCTAGCCTGCACAGCACAGCCAGGAAGTCACACTCTCCTCATTAGAAAGTCATCCAGGGGACAAGGCACAACATCCCAGAGTTCCACTGGGCTTCTAGAACCGTCCATCTGAACGCTGAGCTAAAGTGGACAGATTGGCAGGGAGAGAGAGTAGATATCTCACTAGGAGGTATCCTTGTGATGAAGGCAGTTGGTAAAGTGGGGGGGGGGGGGGGGGGGAGAATGAGGGTGGGGGGGGAGGGGGATGAGGGTGGGGGTGGGGGGGGAGAAAAACGTTTCCCAGAAGAACCCTCCAGTGAAAATGGCTGACTAACGCAAGTCTTAATGATTAAGTATTAAGGATTAAGTCCTTATAATTGCTTCTTTATCCGGTGCCTTTCACACACAAGCATCCGGTCACTCTTTTAGGACATGCGTGCTGCTCTAACCCCCCCCCCCCGCCCCCCCCCCGCCCCTCGCCCCCCGCCCCCCCCCAATCGTAAACTACCTCAGACATTCGTAGCTTCAGAGAAACTAGGAAGTCAGAGTTAACGTGACGTGTGAGGGGACGGAATTCACCAGAGGCTCTGCATCAACTAATATCGGTCAGAGCCTCTTCATCATCATCCTCATCATCATCCTCCTCCTCATCCCTGCCTCAGTCTACGCCTGGGGAAATAAAATGGAATCCTTTCAAACATGAGTGATGACAAACCGCTTTGAAACACAATGTGCATGTGAAGACACACACACACACGGGGAGAGGGGGGGGGAACTCGCTTTTGTAAATACTGGTGTGTGTGTAGAAGAAATACAATATGTGACAACAAAATAATTTGGTTAAGAGTCTGGGGTACTGGGGTGTGGATCTCACCTACAACCATTCAGGTTTTACTACTTATATACAAACACAACAGTGTTTGCTCAGTATTTTCATGGTGGTTCTGGACTACAAACTATAATTTAAGCTTATTTTTCACTGGTAATGCACAAGTCAGTGGATATATGAGGTGAAAAGAGGAATGGCTTGCAAGTCTGGAACAGATCTGGTCCTCTGAGGCCCTTTAATGCAGTGATCAGTGTCATGTGGAACTCTCTCATACACAGACCCCAAACACACACTGTGAGTCATTTGGAGATGACAGGCGAAGACTTATGAACAGCAGACAACTCTTAGCCTGCTCACACCACTACACAATACAAGCTGATAGGAGTCAGATGAGATTCGACTGGAGTCGACTCAATAACATTATTCAATTGGGCCTTGTTGATTCAATTGTTTCTGTTGGCAGAGGAGAGAGAGAGTAATGGGAATTTGATCTGCAGGGCATGACTTGTGAGAAATGTCGTTCGGGGAGTGCCTGAAATACCACAGAACCATTGTGTGTGTGTGTGTGAGATGGGGAAGGTCAGTGACCAACAAAGGAAATGGAAAAACAGGTCAGAAGACCAGTCACATGAGCCACAGGAAACATTCCCAAACGCTCAAGACACCCAAATAACACACCTGACTGAGGAAAGAGACGCTCACTTCTCCACCTGATTCAAGCTTTTCAGTCAGAAAGTGGTGATATTGGGGTCTGATATCACTGGACTCAAAGCCTTTCGGAACAACACTAGAGAAAAACGCAAGCTGCTGCGATTTAAGACCACCGATCCAGTGGCCTCATTAATCTGCTCATCCAAAATGTCACGCTTCTCATCCTGCCCTTAATTTCACTTCATCCACAGTGGAAGGAAGCTGGTTCTGTTGACCCAGCAGACAGATTGAGTCAGGCTGTTCAGGCAGTTAAAGTAGGAACACTGCAGAAGCAGGAATATGGGGACTTTGAACCAGTTGGAAATGTCACCAAGTTAGCAGAGACGCTTCTGCTACTGATTCTTTATTAACGACTGGGAAATAATAAGCCATGGTGGACTTCCTGTGAATTCACACACACACAGACACACACACACACACACCTCTAATTTCCCCACTGCGGGATGAAAATAAAGGGTTTTCTTATCTTTATTTGATCTGATCTTAGACACACAAACACACACTCACCCTTGGAGAATCCTTTTAACATTCATGCATTTTCAACATGGTCAGTTGGTCACAATGAACGTCCATTAGAAATGTTTGCTTCTCTCTAGCAAAGTTAGAGGGGATTCGATACAAGTCATTTAGCGGTTCAGTGTCTTTCCATTTACTCTACAATTTCATGCTGGTGTATCTTTCTATATTACCATTAGCTTAGCGAATGAAAATGATGATTGCCTTTTCATTCGGTAACTCACATAACTGAAAGCAGGGGCTGAAGATGAAGTGACACACACACACACAGACACACACAGACACACACACACACAGACACACACACACACACACACACACACACACACACAGACACACACACACAAACAAACAAACACACACAAACAAACAGACATACACACAAACAGAAAACACACACACACTTAGAACTCACTCAGTATTTCCCTGGCTAACACACAGGACCCTTAGCAAGCCACAGCTGCATACACAGACTTTGAAGTCACGGAAATGAAGAGTTGATTATTCCGATTGTGCTTGTGGGCCTGTTTGATGGAGACATTACAGACAGGTTGAGGAATATCCTCCTCAGAGAGAGAAGATGTATCAAACAAACAAAGCTACAAAAAATACTACAGCAGTAGAATAATCTAACCACTGCCCTAGTGTGCAGTGTGGTATCCTGTAGTAGCAACATTACTGTGCTACAGTAACATTACTAACAAATACTGAAGGCTGTTTAGCATATGGGTCAAACACACACACACACTCCCCCCAAAAAAGAGAATAATGAATAATAATGTTTACACCAGAACCTCAGCCATGAATGAAGGAAAGATCAGAACACTTCACAAGTGTTTGTTTTCATGAGGTTCATCAGTTTAGAATAGAATATAGAAATAATATGTAGAATATGAATTATCTTGAGCCAACCCCTCTGGATAGTGAGGTGACAGTCTGGGGGGCGGGGGGAAGGGGGCAGGGCAGAGGTTGTCCCCTGCATGCCGACTTTGTAGTCAGCATACATGTGACAGCTGTGCATCATCTACTACCCCCCCCCCCCCCCCCCATCTCCTCCCCGGGGCTTGTGGGTAATGAGAATGAGGACACCTCACTGAAGCGATGACAACTGCTACTTACAGAACAGGAATAACCCAACACAAACTTCCCATCTGCGCTGGCAGACTCCTCTTACCGTCTCTTGGAAATGAGATTTGAAAAATTACAGTTTGTTAACCCGTGGCTCTCTCCCTCTCTCTCCCTCTCTCTCTCTCTCTCCCTCTCTCTCTCTCTCAACCCTGTCTCTCTCTCCCTGTCTCTCTCTCTCTCCCTGTCCCTCCCTCCCTCTCTCCCTGTCTCTCTCTCCCCGTCTCTCTCTCCCTGTCTCTCTCTCCCTGTCTCCCTAACAAGGCAGATAAGAGACACAGGGTGTAAACAGACAGTGACATGAAGACAGAGGTGCTCCGGTCCATCTGACAGGCCCCCAGCTGTTCAGGGCCCCAGGGTTAGGGCCCCCAGCTTTTCAGGGCCCCAGGGTTAGGGCCCCCAGCTGTTCAGGCACCCAGGGTTAGGGCCCCCAGCTGTTCAGGCACCCAGGGTTAGGGCCACCACAAACAAAAACACAAAACATGCAGCTTATCAGATTATCAATGACTAAACCACTGGGCCAATGTGGTGCTTGCTACTGTGTGGTGGCTGCCATCTCACTCCTGGGGAGGACAACGTACTGCTGGTCCTACATCTGCTGCAGAGGCGAGCGGGCATTAGAGTGTGTGTGTGTGTTTCGAAGGTCACTAATGGACTGGTTATTGTTGGGGTGGGGGGTGGGATTAAAAGGGAGAGATCCCCTGTTTTCCTGATCTGCTTGGAAACAGGAGAGGAGGAGGGAAAGATACCCCGATTGTCATCCCTCCCTCCTTAACCAGGGCCAGTAGAGAGGGGAGGAGGGAGGGGGGGAGGGAGAGATGCCCCAGGGTGGACCACTAGCCTCTCTCTTCCCAGCACCTGCTACACCATACTGCTGGGGCTGCCCCACACACACACACACACACACACACACACACACACACACACACACACACACTGCCTTGCCCAGGCTCTAGGTCCCATGGACAGCTGAGGATACAAGCAAGTTCACGGTCTCCTTGTTGGCCAACCTCTCTCGCTCTAGCTCTCTCTCTTTCTCTCCAATTTCACTTTGGCGACATGGGGAATATCCCACCTTTAATCCTCAACATTGCAATTCAAATCTGTCCATCTCTCCCCTCCCCCCACCCCCCTCCCCCCCAAGCTGCACCCTTCCCAGCCCCTCCCAAGTCCCTGCCCTCCCCCTACTTCATTCCTCTTCTTCTTCTCCTCTCTTTCCTTTCCAGAGAAGTATAAACATTTCTCCATTCCCCTCCTCCCAAGACTGGAGCTAATCATGCTGGCCCACTCCCCCCACACACCCCCACCCCCTCTCTTCAGTATCCTCTACCCCCCCCCCCCCCCCTTCTTCATCCCCCTTCAGGGTGGGATTGTCAGGGCATGCATGTCCAGACGAGCAGGCCTGCTCTAGATCAGATAACTCCTGCCCTGACCAGTGTCCGGCTCCTAATTCTCCCCTCTCCTCGCTCTCTCGCCCTGATCTCCTCTTACCCCCCCGTCACCTTTAACCCCTCCTTCCACCTCAGGCTCACTCTTCTCTCACTCACACTTGTTCTGCTTTCCACTAGCAGGGTGGGGGGTTGGTGGGGGTCAATTTTGTGAGTCACTGCAGAGTAAGACACAGCTGAGGGGAATGGGGTTTTGCTGTGCGACGACGGTGTTGAATCAACAAGAAGAGGCAGGAGAGGCTGTTCTCAGTCCCTGAGGGGTCAGCTCCAAAAATAAGCTCTTTTCTGAAACTGGAACTCCCATTTAGAAACACAAATGGAGGCAACTGGAATTGCAGTTTGCTGACTTGATTGAACTAACATAAAGAAAAAGATGGGTGGGGCTAGTGAGAATCACTGGATTCTCAGCATCTGCAGCTTAAGATCAAGGTTAAGCTCTCTCATAACGAAATGAGGACGATAACCAGGAGTGGGGGGGGGGGGGGGGGGGGGGATGAACTGGATGACCTCACAAGTACTCTCTCCTCCAGCTGGGCACCCCTCTGACCACCGTGGCTGCAGCCTACACCCCTCCACCAAACCACTCTCAGCTGTGAAAACTCAAGGCACTCCTTTCTAAAGAACGCAAGGCCAACCATCGCTGGGAACCACACACGCACGCACCCACCACAGCACACATGTAGACAGAAGTATGCCACAGAGAGCATGACGTGGGCGTCTTCAGCGCACAGACACTGGGTGGTATTATCTCCACGTTGTTGCTACACGGCTTGCAGAAAGGGACCCTTCAAATGACCTCTGCACTCTGCCATGACCTTCTAAACCCTCCAGACGATGTCACAGTTGGTGTCCAGCGTGGAGGTGAAAGGTCAGGCACCTGTGACAGAGCAGCCTGCTCCAATTAACTGATGTACAGTGTCACTATAAAAGGGGGGGGGGTAAGCTAATCACTGTTTGTTATAGAGACCAAGAAATAAGAAAGAAAGAGAGAGAAAGTGAGAGACACAGAGAAAGACAGAGAGAGTGAGACAGAGAGACAGAGAGAGAGACAGAGAGAGGGACAGAGAGAGGGACAGAGAGAGGGAGACAGAGAGAGAGAGGGAGAGGGACAGAGAGAGGGACAGAGAGAGGGACAGAGAGAGGGACAGAGAGAGGGACAGAGAGAGGGACAGAGAGAGGGAGACAGAGAGAGAGGGAGACAGAGAGAGAGAGGGAGAGGGACAGAGAGAGAGAGGGAGACAGAGAGAGAGAGGGAGAGGGACAGAGAGAGGGACAGAGAGAGAGGGAGAGAGAGGGAGACAGAGAGAGAGAGAGAGAGGGACAGAGAGAGGGACAGAGAGAGGGACAGAGAGAGGGACAGAGAGAGAGGGAGACAGAGAGGAACATGGGCACTACACAGAAAACAAAACAAAGTTGGGGCTGGGACACAGGACTATGTTTGGCTCTGGCAGTTGAGCAAAGCAGTTGAGCAAAGCCCCTTCCATTTTGCTATATCAAAGCAAGCTTGGCGTTCTCCACAGACACTACATTACCCTTGAAAAGTCTCCTCTCAGAACAGCTCATGCAGCTGTGCAGAGCAGGCAGCACAGCACACATGGGCTCCATGGGCTCTGCATTGAGCTGGACTTCCATACTGGAGAGCCTGCACTGGCCTTAAAGGGCAGGCAGGGCTATGATGGGTCAAAACCCACTGTGCTCTGAAGATAGACGCACATGAACGTCAAAACATCATCTGATCCAGAGTATCACAAACAAAACTACACATCCCAGCTTTGATCTTCTTCTTATCCCCAAACAAGTCACGTTTTTTTCCCCTAAGCATCCCCGGGAAAACGTAAACAGAAATAGTTCCATGGGAAGATGTCATGAGAAGTATTTTTTTATTTTTATTTTAGGGCTGGAGTGGAACATAACTTCAGACAGTAGCATCCTAAGGTTGGAGAGAGCCTGCATCCTGATCACATCATCCGTGATCCTGGTCCCTGGTTGGGGTGCAGCTATATTACCAGACCACATTACTGTTTCTAAAACCACTGACCTAAATCTCACACATTACAGCCGGGTGATAAGGGGTTTGCACCCCTTTCTCTGATGTATACAGCAGGAAAGCACAGAAACGCCATCAACACAAAGTCTAAGACCTCTTTATCTACACCCTCAATCACGTCTACAACCCTCTCCAAGTCTCCAGGGGAAATCAGCACTTCTAATTCCCACCTATGACTGGACTGGCAACCAGTTGGGATGTGTCACACCTGGATCATAAATAAATAAAATAAATAACTCCCTTTAAACCTTTGACAAAGACTGTTAGTAGAGCAGCCAGTATATGAATCAAGTATTCTTACGCACACATCGCATCAAAACATGAAGATATTCAAAACTATCTTCTGTAAAAAAAAAAAAATAAAAAAAAAAAAAATACATGATAATATTAATACATGAATGAATGAATGAATAATCATTCATTATTCTCGATTTTTTTCGTCATCTGAGTTTTCCATGTGGAACATTTTCTAGGTTTTAACCAGATCAGTGAGCCATAAAATACTCGCCAAACGAGCCCAGATTGTCTAAAAACACACACAACCATTGAAAGATTCCCTTTTGCATTGTATTTATATACAAATAACAATATTCTTCTCACCTTAGAAGGAACTTCTCAGCTGGGTCTTTATGCGCTCTGCTGGCGGACTAACTGCGTCTCTCCATCCATGCAAGAGACGAATAAACCTACATTAACTTTCAGCTTTTCAATGGGAACGTCTTCTGCATAAAACCGATAGTAAAGTAACAAGGTAAAACTCCGAGCACAGTAATCTCTGTTCCTTTGATAATCCCACTGATACTCCCAAAAGTCATGTGCATTCCTGCTGAGGTTTGTAAGGCTCCACCCCTAAGAACAGTCAACCAATGAACATCTTCTCATGGAACCGCCTACATGCAAAACAGATCTAACAGTCAACCAATGAACAACTACAGTTATAACAGTGGGCGTGACTCTTCCCCATGGAACCGCCCACATGCAAAACAGCTCTATCTAGACATCCTCTTTGGTTACACTTTCATACTAGAATATAATGTGAATCACATGAAGATTTGTGTGTGGTTGTTTCAGAACACATATAACAGTATGCCAGACTGACTGAAGATCGGATCTTATGATTCGGTTCTTGGAATCTCCCTCAGTTCAATGAGCATGTGTGAATCCTGCTGTTCATCTGACTCACCTCAGTGTTGTGAATGATGAATGTCAGGTCCCTGGCACTGCTTTGATGGTAGAGATGACTAAAGTTATCTGGAAGTGTTCAGTCCTAGATACCAGCAAAGATAAAACCTCAATGATGTCATGACGAATGACAGAGAGACACCGGTCACACACTCCCCCTGTGATATAAACTAACTTGCGCACACACAACGCCCATAAGTAATAAGAAGTATCCCACCACATTAAGGGGTTGTTGCCGGGTTGGAGAGCGGTGACACCAGACATCATTGACGCTACGCCATGCTGGGGTGACAGGTTAAAGCCATGTTTAAACCATATATTTACACAGCTGTCACTTTGACGCTTATCTCTACTGTGTTCTGTCCTGCTGTTTTGGGAGCAAGGTGAGTTTAGTAGACATGTTTTCTGTGAAGAGAACACGTCTAACATGTTCAAACCATGTCATTTATTGTGAAACAAGACATTCCACAGTTTCATTAGCATACATATGTCGTTTCATTGTCTATTGCCCTGCAGCCTTTGATTGAAGCCGTATGCAAATAACTTGTCATCATGGACTGGTCAAATGAAGTTTCTGTGATCAAATTTGCCGCGAGTTGTTGTCGATTGGTCACAAATGTCACACACACATCACATTTGCATGGCGGTGAAAACATCTTCAGACATTCAGAATAATACA
>CM059306.1:1395000-1402500 GCA_030340665.1 Neosalanx taihuensis
GGGTTCACATTAATCAAGCTAAGTCAAGGCTAAGCTAATCACAGTGGAGTTCACCTGCAGGCGTGCCAGAAGTTCTCTGTGCGAAGGGTATTAAAGCGAAACTTGATTTAATCACTGTTGCCTACTGAAAGACCTTCATTAGATAGGTTGATGTATTTTATTTGGTGTGTGGCTTAGAAAAATGTGCAATTGATAGAGAAAGGAAACGTTTTAACGCTTCTAATCTATAAAAAAAAATCTATAAAGCTGGAGTTTGAAAACGTACACAAAGCTATTAAAATGATTGCCTGTCAGTCATCCTAAAGTGCCAGTCAAAGTGGCTGTTTGTGAAAGCATTTCCCAGCGTAAGTTCTTGTGGCAAGACTACAGAATGTGACCGAGGCCTGGTGGTTCAAAGCACTTAAAGCTTTCAGGAAAAGAAGTCTGCCTCTTAACCTGTGATTCAAAAAGAGCCAGTGTACTGGAACTGTAGAGTCAGTGTTGACTGAAACCATGTTTTGACTGGGGTGCCTTCAACCCTCCCAGCCAGGTACAGAGGTGTTACTGTACTAGAACATCTAGAAGTACTAGAAGTTCTCACAGTAGAGGGACTCCAGCAGGTTCTTGAAACCTACGTGACCCAGTTAGACAAACACGGGTTTTATTTAAACATCCTCTACAAACACAGTCTCCATTCCCAGCATGCCGAGTCACACTTCTGCCCTGACACTTCCTGACAGTTAAACCTGTCTGTAGTTTTCTCTCCACACACACAAACACACATACATGCACGCACACACACGAACATGCGCACACACACACATGCGTGCACACACACATGGGGGGAAAGGGAGGGTGGCTTTTTACTTGGAAGACAGATTAGATTCTAGATAGATTCAGATCTTACCCACTCACTTCTTTCAACTAGACAACTTTAAAGAACTTACTAAGTTTATTTCTTAAGTTTATTAAGCATCACACTGGGCTGTAGTTCAATGGAACTCAAGGTTTCACACATCCTGACAATGAGACAACAACAACTAGACAACAGCTCTTTTGGATGCTAACTTTTAAGCAAGCATTTCACCAGTAAACAGGTCGATATGAAAATATTATCCTTCAACCCCTTAACGAGTCAATCAATATCCAAAACGCTGAACATCCATTCTGAAGAAGTAGCGAGCGTCCACTAATCCGAAGAACCAATTAAAAATGTCTACAGCCTCATAAAGACTCTCTACAGAAAGCTTCAATAGCAGTTATCTATATTAATAAACACATTGTGCCTACTGATTGGTCCCTTTTGTTGCAGAAAGGAAGGACAAGCCCACGCTTGAACGCCATTGGCTGTGGCTCCCTGTCTACTCACAAGGAAAGGCAAATGACCATGTGCTCATTGGAAATGGCTCAAATGAGGAATCATTGTGCATTACTAACACAGTGCATCATCAAGGAAAACTAGTTTCCATTTGGGGCGAGAGGGACAATAGTAATTCCATATTTGTAGCTGGAGCACTAGGCCTTGGAAGAGAATTTGCCATCTTTGCATCAAGTTTACAGTATAACACAAGACATGTAGGCTTGATATCTGATGTCTTTGTCATTTTATGAATCCAAAATACTGCTTTAAATACTGTTTATCAAGTGCTTCAGTTGGAGATACATTTCGTATGTGTATTTCCAAATCAGTCATTTGAAACAAGTCCTTTGCCCTCTTTTTATGAACAGTTAAAGGCCCTCGGATATCGTTCTGGTCATAATTGTATTTTGCCGTCATCCAGTGAAAGGCCATTTGAACCCACTTTATGTTTTTTCTTTTGCAAAACAGGAAAATGAATTCTAAGTTGAACCAATCTCCTGTGTACTGTGATGCCTGGTTAAACATCTGACTGTTATACAAGAACGCCCCACACTAGACTGAGACGAGGTTCTCTGTCGTCTAAAAAAAGGGTCAAAGTCAGAAATCGATAAAGAAAAAATGAGACGCTGCATAAAGAAACCAAGGACATGCACTGTGCAATCCTCTTTACATCAGACAAAATTGTTTATTTCAAAACAAGTAGCTATTAAGCTACTATTACCCAAAGCTTTGGCTGCTAAAATTGCTGCAAACATGAACACACACATGAACATAAACTCCAGAGTACTGGTATTAAAAAAAAGAGGATAAGAAATCTTGTCAAAAAAATCATTGATTGTTCACGTCCCTACAAGTGCAGTCCTACAAACATTAACACCCAGAAACCCTCACCATTTGTGTGTACACCCATAATATACTCACCCACTTATGACCCCCCCCACCTCCCTCTTCTTACACTGAACATCTCCCTCCCTCTATCCACTAAACCCCCAACACAACTTCTAAAGAACCACAACCAAACAAGGGGGTCCATCCACACACCTGTCCTCCACTCTGACCCCACCTCCCCTGCCCTCAAACCCCTGACACAGACCCTCCCTCCTACCGTCATCGTAGAACACGTCCTCCGCCTCCTCGCAGCACTTCATCGAGGTCATCCTCGCCGATGTCGGCCATGGCCATGACTTCTCTCTTCCCTGAGCGCCTGCCCGCCCCCCTCCCCGCGGCGTGCGGCGTGGTATGGGGCTCGTCTGAGCGAGTGACTGGGCTGTAAAATTGAATCAGCGCCGGCCTCTTCCTCCAGGCAGCGAGGCTTCAGCTATCCCTGTCAGCTGAGTCCCAACACAGTCAGATCTCTTCTGCTCACTGCACCAGTGTGAGTGTGGGTATGTGTGTGTGTGTGTAGAGGGATGGCAGTGTGAGGGAGTGTGTGTGTGTGTGTGTTGGTCTATGTGCGGACGAGAGTGAAAGGGTGTGTGGGAGAGTGGTGACCAACCTCCAGCTACTTCATCTACAGCGATGATTTCATCATTTCCTGTGTGAAACTGTAGAGTGTGTTGGAGTCGGAGTGCTCTTGTGTGAGTGTGGGGTTACTGCGTGGGGGAGGAGTTTGGAGTTTTGGGTTAGTGTGTGACTGTGTGTTTGACTGTGTGTGTGTGTAGTGGTCAGGGAAAAATTGCTCTCCACAGTGAGTCAGCCCAAGTAGAGGGTGATTAACAGGAATAATTAGCTTCTTTATTTTGAGCCAGAGAGACATGAGGAGAGGTGGTGTGTGTGTGTGTGTGTGTGTGTGTGTGTTGTGTGTGTGTGTGAGGTGGTGAGAGGCTGTCGCTGCATGTCTTTCCTTCACACCGTCATACAGGATTGCTGGCTCTCCTCCTCTGCTCCTCAGCACAGATAAGATAGCAGGGTGGTGCTGGGGGGGGGGGGGGGGGGGGATGGGGCAGCACTTCCTGTGTCTCGGTCACATGAGGAACCTACAGGGCTCTGATCCAATCAGCTGGAACCACAGTGACCACTACGCTACAGCGAAACGCTAGTTTTCAGTTTTTAAGCATCAGTGGGTTGCTGGGTTCACACATATCACTTTTAAAAGGTCGACCCACCAGTCTGCTGGGTCCTGCTGCCCTATAATGAATAACCATCCAGGTTTAAGTTAGCTCAAGGTTTAACTCTTTCTCAGAGAAAGTCTAAAAGGACCCTGGAGAAGTTGAAGATTTACATGTAGTCATCTAAGCTGATGAAGACGAGCGATTCATCTTCATCCTCATTCACATGAAGACGAGCGATTCATCTTCATCCTCATTCACCTTCTCTCTGTCAGGTGATGCGTGGCTTCCATGGAGACCCAGCGTCCAATCAGGTGTCCAGCCCAAAATATAGAATCTAGGCTACAAAGTTTTTTTTTTTTTCCTTCTTCTCTTTATTGCTTTTCTCTGACTCACTGGATCCCATGAGCTCTGTTTAAGGAGGATGGAGGATGCCCAGTGGAATAGTCCCGTGGACAAAACTAATTATCGAGGAGGACAGCCCAGACAAGAAGCAGGCATAGAGGAAAGTAATCCAAGCCCCTGATAAAGGGACAGGAATAGATGCACCAAATGAATGCACTCGTTTATTTTAAATGAAACGGTCGACGTGTTTTGTTTTTCAATTAATCTGTGATGTTAATTAAGGCATCATCATCCTTTTCGGTTCTTCTACCGTGTGTGTTTGTGTGTGTGTGTGTGTGTGTGTATATTTATCCGAGCAAGTTGTGTGTCTGTGTACTTATATATACATGTATTCATTTAGCAGATGCTCCTATCCAGAGAAACATACAGCAAGTACAGGGACATTCCCCCATGAGGCAAGTAGGGGGAAGTGCCTTGCCCAAGGACACAACGTCATGTTGGCACAGCCGGGGTTTGAACCAGGGACCTTCTGATTACTAACCCTGACTCCTGACTCCTGACTTCTGGCTCTTAGCAGGTTGTTCTTGAAGTGTGTCTGTACTGAGTGTGTCTGTACTGAGTGTGTCTGTACTGAGTGTGTCTGTACTGAGTGTGCCTGTACTGAGTGTGTCTGTACTGAGTGTGTCTGTACTGAGTGTGTCTGTACTGAGTGTGCCTGTATTGAGTGTGCCTGTACTGAGTGTGCCTGTACTGAGTGTGTCTGTACTGAGTGTGTCTGTACTGAGTGTGTCTTGCTGGGTCCCTTGAACAGGACGTTGACCCCCTTGGGCTGAGCTTTGGATCCTGGGAGGTGCAGCTGGAGTTCCAGACATGAATAATTGACATACTGGAAGAAACAGGAGACTTGAGAGACACTCACACACCCCCACACACACACACATATATACATTCATACAGCCATACAGATACATGCACACACACACACACACACACACACACACACACACACACACACACACACACACACACACACACACACACACACACACACACACACACACACACACACACACACACACACACACTCAAAGTCAAAAGGGTCAGTTAGACTGTTTACAACAGTGAACAAGTCCGTACACTGTTTCAAAGATGAGTATTAGCGAAGACCATAACAAAACCCCTCAATACACTGAAAATGTAAAGTGTGACTGAACCGAAAACTATTCTCCTTTGAAGCTATGCAGGAATATCTGAGATATATCTCCGGAAGGTTCCATGAACGAGTTCAGTTTCAAGGATCAATGAGGGGGGTTGATTGGTTGAGAAGAGGTTTCAGCGTGGGCTGTGGTCGTCTAGTGGTTGTCAGGCAACGTAACTACAACGTTGGATTACTCTCATCATAGAGCCTCGATGGACGTGATGATTATCAAAGCCATCATTCAAACAAGACACTTAAAACACACAACAACTAAACACAGTCTCATCCAACACATCCTACTCCCCCCATCTGCTCACTGTAAAATCACACATCCTGTGTTTTGTCCATCACACATTCTCTGACATTAAAGACAAAATGACAGATTTAGAGGAGGAGCTGTATGACTAGTTCACATCAGAAAAAAAAACAAAAACATTTACAACATCTAAAGCCAACAAACTAAGTTCATGTTTGCTGTGAATCCACACTGGAATCCTACTGACGGGATACATTGTTACACAGAGATAGCCCCCCCCTACTGCGGGAGACAAAAACACAGTCACTATTACACACACACACACACACACACATAAACACACATTGAGGGAACACAGTCGCAAACTGCTCTGCAACAGTCCAGCAGCTTGTAACAATACTGCCAGAGTACGCACGCACGCACACACACACACACACCCACTCACACACAATCACACACCCACACTTAAACACACCCACACACAAACACACACACACACACACACAAACACACACTCACACAATTGCACACACACACACACACAAATAGCACAATTGGACCTGCTCGTACAATGGATTTTTTTGAATGGTCTTCAACAATGGCGCTCTCTGTCATGAAACAAGCCAGTTGTCAGTGTTCCAGACAGCTGAATAGAGGTTCAGCCTCCTACATATGGCCTTCTGCCTCTAACAATGTAGATCAGTGTGCTAGCTGTCACTGCACGCTGAAATATAGCTTATTAGCATGGATGCTACCACGGCTTATTAGCATGCAAGCAAATCCAGGCCTAGTGAATGACTAGCAAGGATGCTACCACAGCTTGGTTAGCATGAGGTTGATGATTTGCTAGCTCTGATATTGAAACCCTTTATTAACACATGGTCACTAATCGGGGTTCTGGCATTTCCACAGATGGGAGGGGGGGGGGGGGTAGCGTCATTCTGGAGTGTCCGTGTAGAGTTGTGCAAGAACACCAGTAACGTAACACTGCAGCACAAGATGTTCCCACCAAGAAAAGACAAAAAACATTCAAATAATGTGAACATCAAATGAGGAAAAGAAGACAGCAGAGTCTCCCTTGAGGTGTCTTAAACTAAAGCTTTTCACTTTTCAAGTTTTTCCCAATGTTCTTCTCAACCGGTGTGCCGTAACCAAAGATGGAGACTTGCTATTCAGTGTGGCAGGAGAAGCAGGGAGGAGGGAAGTGTTGGAGAAGGAAGGAAAAATCAACACGGTGGGAGAGAGGGGAGAGGGAAGGGATAGTGTTAGCAGCAGGTGAAGTGGGGTGACCGTACCTCGTTTACAGACTACCACCTGACCTAATTGCCAAGATGCCTCCAGTGAATTTGACTGCAGAGCTTTGCAATACAAAAAAAAACACACACACACACACACACATCTCCATCTTCTACAAAATGAAAAGCTATGATTGAAGGTTCACTTGGTTTCTCTGGTCACCGTAATGAGGGTGTTGCTGGGTTCAAAGCAATTTCTTCCCTCTCTGACTCATAGTGAGGGGTGAAAAGGTGTGGCTCTGTGTCTGTAGGGGTTAACTAATTGAGTCACGAGCCACAGACAGTCATTCTTTAGTGCGGATACCTTAAGGATAGTGCGTACACTCTCCTCCTCTGTCCTTACACATTCTCAGGTTTCTGGCTTGATGAAAGACATCCTAAGAGTTTTCCTGTCAAGGAGGTTTCAGAAAAAGTCAGCTGGTGGGCGTTGTTATAACGTTTTGACGCACCTTTACAAACATCGCCCCTCTGGGTTTTGGGAATTTTTTAGAGGGTTGAAAGCTATACCTCCAACTCGTCAAAGATTGCACCTTTCCAGAAGCATTTAAATGCAAGGGGGAACATATGTTTTATTGAACTACGTATATCCATATAGGATGGGGGAGCAGAGACTTGTTGTGGGGCCTTGCTCCCTGGTAGTGGAGGTTACAGAGGGTGTAACATCCCTGCAGTGATCCCTTCAGTGATAGAACAGATCAGGGCAGGGTGGAGTGATATCCTGACAGATGTCATGACCACAACTTCCCCTTTGCTGAGTCTCTGTTGACACACCTGCAAACTCCAGGGACAAGGCTACTGCTAAAGGGAGTCAGGTGGCTGAGCGGTGAGGGAGTCAGGCTAAGTAATCAGAAGGTTCCTGGTTCGAACCCTGGCCGTGCCAACGTGACGTTGTGTCCTTGGGCAAGGCACTTCACTTTCTTTTTTTAAAATCATGCACTTAGTGAATCTTGCCTCATCATGTCACTTCCTATCACAGGGGAAGTGACACGAGAGAAGGAAGTTCATGGGCACAGTTTTGC